>PVIU01010662.1:0-68885 GCA_004026605.1 Ondatra zibethicus | reverse complement strand
TGGGGTGTGTAGGCGTGTGGGGGTGGGGTGGGGTGTGTAAGCGTGTGGGGGTGGGGTGGGGTGTGTAGGCATGTGGAGGATGTGGTACTTGGGATAGAACTTAGGATAGAACTTATGCATGCTGGGAAAGTTCTTTACAAATATTTGAGAAAAACCCTGCATTTATTAGAGAACCAGAATGAGAAAGACGGCATTCCAGTTGTGACAGCAATTACTATCTGTTGTACTCTCCCCATAGGACAGGAGGAAAACAGATCCAGATCGGTTGTAGAGAACAAACAGTGAGAGGAACAGCTAGAGAAGTGGGGAGGGGAGTGAGGAACGAGAGCGGGGGGGGGGGGGCAGGAGCACGCATCTAGAAATCATGGGCTTTTGGAGCCTTGTTTGTTTTTGCATTAGATGTTAGCCCCAATTTAAAAGGATTTTTTTAAAAGACAGCCCAAGGGCATTAGCAGATCTGGCTTCGAATTTCAAGAGCCCATTTAGAAGTCTAAGCCAAATCTTGGCACTAAAGCCTGTCGCAATGCATCCACCAGGACAGGGCTCTTGAGTCAAAAATGGGGGCGGGGCGGCACGGTCGTGAGAAATGAGTGGCAGATGTCTCTGTCCCCTCAGTCCCATCTCAGCAAGACCTGGCTCACGCTCACTGTTTGAATCCCGTATCCAGCACTACCGTGACTCCCACAGGAAAGCCTAAAAGTTGACAAAAATAAACGTAAGTGGGTCCCCGGACCCTAGTGGCATGTACTGAAAAGGGGAACTCACCAAGACGAAGCTGATCTTAGCCTGGAGGAGAGCACGTGAAAGATGGGCATTTTCCAACATGTGGCCCTGGGCCTGTGGGAAAAACAGTCCCCGGTGGGACCTCCAAATGTTAAGTATTTTCTTAAACAAACCTCTCCGTCAATGCAAATAATCCCAATAAAATAATCCCAAATCAAACCGAATTAAAAGATGCCCATGTTTACTCCCGGGTGGCCCTGGGAAAACATGAAGATGGGAAGAGAGAAAAGGAGAGACCACGCTAAACCTGGAGACCATGTGTTCATTCTCTGGGGGCAGTTTAAAAAGCCTGTGGGAGTGGTCCCGAGCTTCCCTGGGGAGGGGTTACCATTTGGCAGGCTTTCTTGACCCTTCCTGGAGAGGGTCACCATTTGGTGGGCTTTCTCCGAGGTGGAGTTTGGACTGAGGCAACTCCCAGGGGAGAGAACTTACGCAGGAGCTAGGGTGAAGCCCTGCAAACAATTGGGACTTTTTGTATAAAGGGGTTTTAGGGAGCTGAGGTGATGCTTCCAGCCAAGATAGAGGTAGATGTGTAGGTAGGTGTACGTGTGCTTGCCCATATGTGGGTAGAAGTGAGAGGTCAACTGATGTTTTCCTTCCTGCGGATTTTTTTTTTTAAAGACACAGTCTTTCATTGAACCCGAAGCTCATTCATTCATCTAAGCTCCAGGAATCAGCCTGTCCCTGCCCACTTCCTTCATCCAGTACTAGGGTCACAGATGTGGCCTGCCATTCATGCTGTTAGTGGGTAGTGGGTAGTCAGGTCCTCATGCTTGCATGGCAGGCACTTTATACACTGAGCCATCTCTCCTGCCCTTGCTTGTCATTTTAACTTATAATACTTTGTTTTTCTCCTGTAGGATTTACTTGATTCTTCTATTGTTGTCCCATACTGAAGATGGCGATGAGGGAGATCAATTGATCCAAATGATACCCTTGATAATAGGACCCCTCAGATTCATCTGGTCATTCCAAAACTTATGGCTGCCAGTCATGTGACTCCCAGAGAACAGAAGGAAGATCGGTTAGTAGAAACTACCTCTGGCTTCATGCATAGGCTGCTTCCTTCCATCTACTTTGAAAACTCAATTTTTATAGTGGTAAGACGGGAGGAATGGTGGTGCTGGTTACCATGGAAAGACAGTCTTTGGTTTTAGAAGACATTGTCAAAATGTGTCCCTTTGAGCTGTACATGCAGTTCACAGTGCTGCTCCCAGGATGCTGGGAGCCATCAGAAAGAGGCTCGGTATTGCTCCAAAAATCTCATGAGCCTTGAATTCTGGAAACCTTATATCAACAAAGTAGAGTCATCAGGGGTGAAAACCCAATTCTATCTTCCTAATGGTGTAACAGAAGAGAAAATAGGGGATTATACATGAGAGGAAAGATTGGATGAAATGCTGAAGTATTCTATAGCATTATAATGTAGGTCAAAGGCCAAGGCCAATAGCTCCTATTTCTGAATCTGTGAGTCCTTGACGTAATCAAAACAAGATTTACTTCTGTCTATGCTGATATTCAGAATTATAGCTAGCATGCTCTAGGCAGTGACTAATGCTTCACACAAATGAATTATTTCATTTAATCCATATATAATATCTGTTAGTTATTATCATACTTATTTTTATAATAAGGGAAATGATGCTTAAACAGGATAAGTACCTGCCTACGACACACCTGCCCCAAGTTTGACTACTGTTATCAGTCTTGTACCTCCTCCTAGGGAGATGCTTCTGCTAGAAGCTGTTCTGTCTGCTAGAAGGAGTTCTCAGGCCTCCACCCTCCTTGGGGACTTCAATGAAAGTCATCCAGGGTTAACAAAAAGAGACTGAAGCAAGAGTCAAAACCTTCTTTTCTGGGAATTTCAACTTGTCATATAAACCTGCTGACTGTGTGGCCTTTGGGAACCTCAGATATAAAATAGGAATATCATTTTTCTCTTCCAATATGATGAGACTGTTGAGCAGAGAAAATGAGACATTTTGCACATTGTGAATGATTTTTGAGAACTATGAAATCCTGTCCAGTGCATTAGTGTAAGAATCAGAGTGAGTGAAGCTGATTGATTCAGCCAGGCTAGGTGGACTTTGGGCTCTGGGGACCTATCTATCTCCTCCTCCCCACTCCCCCATTACAGCATTGGGGTTACAGATGCACACAGCAATGACTGGGTTTGGTGTGTGTGGTAAGGAGGCCACTTGTTCATCCCAGCCACCCAGAAATGAAATAACCACAGAGATGCAGTATTAAATCACTGCTTGGCCCATTAGCTCTAGCTTCTTACTGGCTAACTCTTCCATATTAATTTAACCCATTTCTATTGATGTGTGCATTGCCACAAGGCTGTGGCTTACCAGATAATGTTCTGGCATCTGTTTCTGGCAGGACTACATGGCTTCTCACTAACTTTCTCCTTCTTTCTCTCAGCATTCTGTTTAGTTGTTCCCGCCTACCTCTATTCCCTGCTCAGGCCCAAGACAGTTTCTTTATTAACAAATGGTATTCACAGCATACAGAGGGGAATCCCACATCACCTCCCCTTTTCTGTTTAAATAAAAAGGAAGGATTTAAATTTAACAAAGTAAAATTCCATATAACAAAACAGTTATCAAGCAAGAAATACAGTTACAATATTTATATCTATTTTATCTTTTATCATAACTAGGGAAAACTATAACTATATATTCTTCAATTCCATCAAAGACTCCAGGAGGATAGAATATTACCTAAGTAAACAGGAAGCGCATTATAAACAACTTCCAAAACTCTAGAATTGACAGAGACATCTGGGTGCCTGGACAGTCACCTAAAGTTCTTCTGCACCATTGGGGCATCCATCTTCAGCCTATAGGTCCATAGTATCCTGCAGACTTTTCTATGAAGCAGGAAATTTCAAAGACAGTTCCACCTATATTGGCAGTTTGTCAGTCATTTTCTTCTGTTTCCTTTAGAATGTCTATCAGACTCTTTCATAAAGCAGGTACCCCAAAGGATCATCTTACCTTTAGGCAAGTTCGGCAGTGATTTCTCATCAGGTCCTGCATGTCCAGTTCATCAAATTGACCTTAAATTTGTATCAATAAACCAAGATCCATACCAATGCAATTATTCATATCTATATCATATCCCTCTTTAAATATAAACAAACATTTAAAAATAATATTTGGGAATCTGGGTGTAGTTCTCTCCAAACTTCTTCTTGCTTTTTGTTGGGTGAAGTAATTTTGGAGGGGTGTTCATGGTGACCTCTGGGGGGGTTTGTAGTCTATCAAACCGTATTAGTCTGGAAGCAATCCACAGGTTCTCATCCTGTATGGAAACAAAAGAACCTCTTTTCCAAAGCGACATATCCATAGACTAAAACTTTGAAGTCAAGAAACCTTTAAAACATATATGTTGGTTTAGCTTAGCAGTCCCTAGAATCAAATGTCTCTCTGCAGTAAAAAAATTCAAAGAAAACACAATAGTATACATAATCCAGACTCTCTGAGTATACTCCATCTTTACATGGCTTTTCTTACTCTATTACTTTTTAATATTTATTTTATTATCTTTACTCCTTTAATCTATGGTTGTCTGTACTCTGGATCTTTAAAGAATTTATTTCTTTTTATAAACCATTTACTTTCTTTTATCTCTGTCCCAAGCCTACCTACATTTATCCAATACTGTGACCCATTCAAAGGTCTTTTCCATCTGAATTTGTCTTTATTATGTATTTATAATTATTTTCTGACCAGGACTGCTTCTTAAAATGCTAAGCGCTTCTTATGAACTTAAGTGGCTAAATTGATAGGGGAAATACAGCACTGCCTGCTTGCCCTGCCCACTCCAGCATAGCGGAGCTGTTTGCCACCTCTGAGAGCCATGCTTACAGCCCCATTTTTAGGCACACAGAGGGTCTATGTTGCCATTAAGCAAGTTGTACCACTCTGTTCACAAACCCCATTTAAATGCTCCCTAGCTGGGGCTCCAGAAAGAGTCAGAGTTTGTGCTAGCATCACAGCCCAGAAAGCCAGCATTTTAAAACCGTGGCTTTTTTTTTGCTACTGCTGAATCAGAAAAACCTCTTTTAAAGGAGCCATGCCTCTGCTTGCTTCTAGCAGACAGAGCCCAACCAAGAAAATGTCACTACCAAACCATGCTTAACTCTGTTGTGTCTAGAATTCCTTTTTAAGCTTTCTCAGGTTTTTATGTGGATGTAGTTATCTATGTTGGCATGCCAATTTGTTGTAAGGAGGCTGCTTGTTCATTCCAGCTGTCCAGAACCAAAATAACCACACAGAAACTGTACTAAATCACTGCTTGGCCCATTAGCTCTAGCTTCTTACTGGCTAACTCTTATATATTAATTTAACTCATTTCTATTAATCTGTGTATTGCCACGAGGCTGTGGCTTACCAGGTAAAGTACTGGCATCTATCTCTGTCGGGGTTACATAGCTTCTCACTAACTCCTCCTTCTTTCTCCCAGCATTCTGCTTAGTTTTCCCCACCTACCTCTATTTCCTGCATAGGCCCAAGACAGTTTCTTTATTAACCAATGGTATTCACAGCATACAGAGGGAAGTCCCACATCAGGTGTAGGTGCTATCCACTCCAACTCAAGTCTTCATTCTGCTGGTTGGGTGAGTGACTTTTAGGGATTTAAAGGTCAAACTAAACACGGAACCAGGAAGCAGTCTTAGAATACCAACATGCTCAAACTTAACCATCTTTCTTCTTTCCCCTAATCTCTTCCTAATTAAAATATTAATGCCACATTTGATTTCAGCCATGTATGTGCTTCTCAGCCTTTTTAAAAAATTCCTTATCTACTGAACAAACACAATGATCTAAACCTGAATCAGACACACAGCATCAATCATGTGCATTATTTAGTTGAAATTAAATTAAATAAAAAGCATAATTCTCATCTACTCCACTTCCATTTGAAGTGGTTGGATGAGGCTGATGGAGGCTGAAAACTCTATCAGACAGTGCTGGGCAGGATCCTTCCTGAAGGCAGCCACCACTAAGGACTGTGGAACTGTTTAAAGTCACCCATTATTTCCTTCCTGTGTTAAGTCCTCTAGTCCCTGAATAGGTGGCGACATATGGACACCTCATAGAAAGTATTGGTTTAGTCAACAAAATACACATTGCACATGTTGAATTTATAATTAAATTTCTAATTAAAACACTTTCCAAGACAACAGATTCACATTAACATTCTGAACGGGGTGGGGCTTTAGCATGCTTTTTAAAATTTTTGTTTCTATTTTACTTTATTGACCTATACATCTTTTTCTGTTCCCCTCACTGCCTCTCCCCTCCCCTTCAACCCCCTTCCATGGCCCTCATGCTCCCAATTTACTCAGGAGATCTTGTCTTTTTCTACTTCCAATGTAGATTAGATCCATGTATGTCTCTCTTAGGGTCCTCATTGTTGTCTATGTTCTCTGGGAATGTGATTTGTGGGCTGGTTTTCTCTGCTTTATGTTTAAAAAACACTTATGAGTGAGCATATATGATAATTGTTTTTTTCTGGGTTTGGGTTGCCTCACTCAAAATGATGCTTTTTAGCTCCATCCATTTTCCTGCAAATTTCAAGATGTCTTTAATTTTTTCTGCTGTGTAGTACTCCATTGTGTAAATGTACCACATTTTCCTTAGCCATTCTTCAGTCAAGGGGCATTTAGGTTGTTTCCAGTTTCTGGCTATGACAAACAATGCTGCTATGAACATATTTGAGCACATGTCCTTGTGGCATGCTTGAGCATCTTTTGGATATATACCCAAAAGTAGTATTGCTGGGTCTTGAGGAATGTTGTTTTCTAATTTTCTGAGAAATCATCACACTGACATCCAAAGGGGTTGTACCAGCTTGCATTCCCACCAGCAATGCAGGAGTGTTCCCTTTACCTCACAACCTCTCCAGCATAAGTTGTCATCAGTGGTTTTGATCTTGGCCATTCTGATAGGTGTAAGATAGAGTTGCTTTGATTTGCATTTCTCTGATCACTAAGAATGTTGAACATTTCCTTAAGGGTCTTTCAGCCTTTAGCATGCTTTTAAAAGGTTTGTTATGTATACCATTTTTCCCCCTCTCACTTCCTGGTGATCTTGGAAGGCTTCTCTCACATAGCCTGTGTGTGAGGTGGGAGCTGACTGGGCATTGAATCTAGTGTCTTGTGCGTACTGGACAAGTGCTGCCTCACACAACACAGCTTTGTGGTTGATTTTAAACAAAGTGAGCAGCTCAACCAGATGAACTTGCACCTTGTGGCAGTTCTCTGAGAAGCAGATGCTTTATGCCTGGGGTACCCAGGACCTCAGATGTAATAGTGAAGAAAACTCGAGTCCATTTGTTCCTAGTCCATTTTCTTTAAATGTTGACAAATCAATCAGCCATAGAACCTCTGAGCATGGCAAAACAGAACCACACACACACACACAATTTACATACATGTATATATTTACATATGAAAGTTTAAAACGTTTCAGAACATTTCTGTCAGGTGTGTTTTCTTCTGACAGTATGAGAATATCTAATTCTGCTTTTCTCATGCTGGTCATCTTTTTTTCTCTCCTCCCTCTCCCTCTTCCCTCCTTTCCTCCTCTCCCTCTCCCTTCTCTATTTTATTTCCTCTCAAAGCAGACCAGGTAGACACTTAATCTCTCTGTCATGTGTTTTCAGGGTTATTATAGACTCATGGACACCACTTGATAGAAAGTCTGAAAACCAGGGGAAATGACGAGGAGGGAAAGTCTTCAGTTCTCTCCACGCTCACAGCTGTCATTGGCATGGATATTCATTTCCTTTTAAATATTCTTCCCAGCTACTGTGTTTATTTTTATTGTCTAGGTAACCTCACACTAGGTGGGCGACTATGCCTTCTTTCTCCTAAAACTCACATGTATGCCAGGCAATGGTGGTACATGTCTTTAATCCCTTGGGATCACTTGGGAGGCAGAGGCAGGCAGATCTCTTAATTCAAGGTCTCCCCGATCTACAGAGAAGATTCCAGGACAGTCGAGGCACATAAAGAAACCCTGTCTCAAAAAAAAATCACAATTTTACATTTGCCAGCATAGGACTAGTGATTTGAACAAAACAGTCTTCTGTCCCCTCATTCCTTCATAACCTTCCTCATTAGCTAAGGAACCAGGGGCTCTGTCTCCCTTTAAAAGCAGCATGGCTAGAGAAGCCTGGTCAAGTTTTTTGATGGCAAGCTATTAAAGAAGCTTTCTGCGGAGACAGGGAAGAGGTTTCCTATGCACAAGAAAGCCTTGTGGAAGCAGGCATGGTCAAAAGAAAGTACACCCACCTCTAAGAAAGCATGAGTTGGTTAGAGACCATGGAAATGTTTATGTAAATTCCCTCCAGATCCTGTGAGTTCCTAAGGCATGTACGAACTACACTTCTCAATTTTAAGAACTTTAAAATATTTGAGTAGCTATGAATTTGAGTCCAAAGCAAAATAATCCACTCCCTCACTTCAAAGGCTTACATAATAAAAGTTTGGGAGGGGGCTGCTAATAAAAGAACTCCCTTACGGCTAGCATAGGGGGATGCAATGAAGAGAGTGGAGCGTTCAGAAAGTACTGGAGCAGACCATGGAAGTGTATTTCACGGCCCATCTTTAGAAGGTTCCACCAGTATAACTCAACTCTCAAAAACCCCATGCACTATGCCTTCCAAGTCCAAATGTCAAATTCCACAATAAAAATTTGAAACAGTTAAATGAGGTCATGTTTTTTATACTAACCAAATGGGACAAGGGCCATTTTACATGGATCAGCCACGGATGCCAGAGGCTCCTCAGCGCAAGCCAGGCAGTGACCACCCAAGGATCTCTACTATCCAGACTTAGGAAAGAGCTCCACTTCCCTATGAGCTACACATCTTACAGAGAGCGCTTTGCACTAAACTGTTTTCTAAGATAAATGTATTTATGATGGGGCGGGTGGGGTGGGATGATGAGATCCTGTTTGAAAGAACAGAAAGCCTGTTTCTGGTATAATTTCTGGTTAGGAAAATCATAAGCCCTCCAGAGTCCCAGCAGGGGTGGGGATGGGGGTGGGGGCAGGGGTGGCCGGGACAGCAGTTGTCCAAAGTTAAATGCCAGCTAGAGTCATGTTTGACCAGTAGAATGTTTGCCCTCTTCCCGGTAGCCGCAATACTCAGAGTACCGACAGCGTCTACTCACCAAGCATGAACCTAGCACTGTGGTTTCTTCCAGTACATTCTTACTGCCCAGAGTATAGGACAAGCACAAAGTGCAGTCTCACCAATCAAGTCTTCCCTCAAGAGCCAGCTTCAGGTACACGCCTACCCCACCACCTCTGCAAGACTGTTCTCTGAGGCCTGACACTACAATAAAGTGGTGTTTGCGTCCGTATAGTCTGCCACTGCTATTAGATGAAAGGATAATGTCCATTTTCTGCTGCTGTGTCAAAATACCAAAAGGCATCACCTGATAAGGAGCGAGGGTTTGTATGGCTCATGGGTTTGGGGGTTTCAGTTCATGACTGGGAGGCTCCTTTGGAGACTGGCGAGACAGAACGTTGTAAGAGAGGCATGAAGGGAAAAGTTGGTCATTACATGGCCACCAGCATACAAAGAGGAGGGAGAGTTAGTCACAGTATCTCCATTCAAGGGCATGCTTGAATAGCCTGACTTCCTAATACTAGGTCCTGCCTCTTGACCGTCCCACCACCTGTCAGTATTGCCATAGACTATGGACTAAGCCTTTAACACACGACCCTCTGGAGGATGCTCTAAATCTCACTATAGCAGCTATGTAATACCCACCTTTAAAAAAAAACTAATTTCAAATATATATTATGATTCAGAAAGAGTTTCTTGAATTTACGATAACATTATGTATATGTGTAAACATATTTATGCATCTTCTTTGTTAAAAAGTAGCTCAAATAACACATGTGGATTATATCAACAAATGTCACACGACTGCTGGACAAAGGGAATTGTGGGTATAAACAGGGCCAAGACAGACACGATTTTCTTTGTAGTGCCCAGCTATGGCTATAAAAAGTTATAATTGGACTCTAACCCTAGAACCGCTCTTCATATTAATTGCACTTGGCGATATATAAAATTAGGTCATGTAAGAGATGTACTCTAATTAATGACTTCCCAAATATGTATGTGTATTTATATAAGTAGTTTATAACTTTCTTAATTAAAATTAATTGGCATGCTAATCAGTTTAATAAAGTTGATCCCTATAAAGTTAAACTCAATAAGATAATAAATATAATTAGGGCTCAAAAATATTGGAAATTTGTTAGACTGTACTGTTGCTGCAGCCAATGACACTGGAAGTAATCATTGCCATGCCATTGTGAACATTTTTTTCTTTCCTTTCTTTTTCTTTCTTTCTTTCTTTCTTTTTTTCTTTCTTTCTCCACTACTCCCGCCGTCTTACATACAGGAAGCGCTCAATAAATATTTCTTCTGGAAGTTCATGTCTCCCTGGGGCAAAATAAAATCGTTGAGCAAAGTCACTGCAGGACTATACGTCTGGCTCATTCTACCTTCCTGCCCCGCCTAGCCCTGTCTTGGGGGTGAGTCAGTCTGGACTGCGGGCACACCCTTCCCATCGTTCCTCCCTGTTTCTTCCTCTCCTGCCTTCAGTGAAGGGTGGCTCCTTCCTCTGCCCCACAAGAAGCCAATTTTCCTTCAAAGAGTAACAAAACAGTGCTTTCTCTGAGTCCAGCTGTGGGAAACACTGAAGCCAGTAACTGTCTCTATGTATAGTAATTTAACACAAGGAATAAACTTGTAGCAAAGACTGGTCACTTCACTTCGTATTTAACCAAACAAAAGGAAATTTTAAAACTTCTGATGAATGAAAAGGTTAAATTGGTCTAGAATAAAATATTTAGCAGCAGTTTTGCCTGTTCTATTGCTGAATTTATTGTTTCCCACATGGTGAGTGAGGCTGGTTTGAAATATTTTATTTTAATAAAGTTGGATTTTTCCCCTTAAAGGATAAGTTTGATTTTTGCTTAAATATCCCAATTGCTGAACCATATAGCTGGTACCATTCTGAAGCTGGTTTTCAGAGAAATGAGCATGCAGTGCAATGTTTTGTTGCCACTGTCTGGAGTCTGGGTGGCAGAACAAAGAGTCTGAGGCAGAGACGGGAGCCGTGCCAGCTGAAATCCCGGCACCCAGACCAGGCTATTGTGTGGCACACCGTGTTCTCTGGGGATGTCCCAATTGCATTGCGGGAACGACCCTGGCTCCAACAGCAGCTGGACCATCTCTCTTCCTATTATCTAACTCACAGCTTTACCGTGTTGCTAAAGTGCCATTTTCTTTTGTGCTTTAGAAGAGAAATTACAGCCCCGTGTCATCATGGTGATTACCTGGCCAAAACGAAATTATATTGAAGACAGTGAAAGCAGTGCTTTCTGATCCCAGACAGGGGTGATTTCAATCCCTTTGGCACTTCCCTTCCCAGCTTTCTGCATTGCTTTTGGCCTCAATAGCTGTAGAGACATACATAGGTTGATAACAACATATAGATACTTGATAGGTAGAAAATAGATGATAGATAGATAGATAAATAGATAGATAGATAGATAGATAGATAGATAGATAGATAGATAGATAGATAGATAGATAGATAGAAAGAACATGGATAGGTCACAGATATAAATAGGTGTGATAAATGATATACAGACACATAGGCAGATAGATAGATGATAGACAGACAGACAGACAGACAGAGAGACACATACATAGATAAATGATAGATAGATAGATAGATAGATAGATAGATAGATAGATAGATAGACAGACAGACAGATAGATGATAGACACTAAGTAATTTTCATCTCCTTTATCTCTTTTTTATCTCTTTTCCTAATACAATTCATACCAAGACTATAGATTCCTTGGATTTCCAGAATCTCAATAAATAGCTAGAAGAATTTAGACACCCTGTTTAGGCAGATCTCATTGTGCACAACAACAATACCATCCCTAAGGAAAAGAGAGGAACGAGTTCATGAGCATGCAGATGGCAAATCAATGGGGTTTTTGGCTTTGCTTGTTTCCCCAGGGAAGTGAATAAAATCTTTAAATCATGTTCTTAAGTGATTGATATTTTGGGACTAAGATTTCCTGCCATTCTAACAGAAATTAAGGCACCAGGTCAATGTGCGCGCGTTAAGCAGTGTGCGTCATTAAGGCATATTATTATAAATAATGATGATGGTAACAAATTTTCACACAGTACAAAGCAGTGGGTGCTGACTCTCCTCCAGCACTCTGCAGCATATCCGCTGTTTCTCCTTCTACACTGAGTGCAAAATATTTGCTCCATCCTACAATGGAGGTATTAGAGTTATTGGGTGTTAAGGAGGGTGTGATGGTTTGAAAGAAAATGGCACTATTAGGAGGCAGTATTAAAAAGTGGCACTACATTTTAATAAGTGTGGCCTTGTTGGAGTAGGTGTGGTCTTGTTGGAGGAAGTGTGTGACTGTGGAGGCGGGCTTTGAGGTCTCATATATGCTCAAACCCAGTGAGACGGACCACTTCCTGTTCCTCTGAGTCAAGATGTAAGAACTCTCAGCACCTTCTCTAGCACCATGTCTGCCTGCTGGGTGTCTTGCTCCCTGCCATGACAATAATGTACTAAACCTCTGAACTGTAAGTAAGCTACCCCAATTAAATGCTTTCCTTTCTAAGAGCTGCCATGTTCATGGTGTCTCTTCATAGCAACAGAAACCCTAACTAAGAAAGAGGGGAAGAGAGAGGGAATAAAAAACACCGTGCAATAAGAGGGAGGCAGAGAAGCAGAGAGAACTGTGTGCATACAAATAAACATTCTGCATTTCAGAAAGAAGATACTTCTTAGCCATGGCCTCCTTAACATCCAAAGTGTGCAGACATACAAATACCTGCCACGGACTCTGCATTACGTCACATCAAATGATTCCAAATTTATTCTTCTTCTTCCAGAACAGGGAAAAGAAAAACCCCACCAAAGATGGAACAATCTCAACAAGTGATTTCACAAACCATGAATCCCTTTCTGTCTTGTTCCTCCTAATACACTCTGTCCAAGCTGGGGACAGGGAGCAGATAGAGGTGTCAACAGCCAGCAAAGCGAGTGCCATTTAAGGTTGCTGTGGGAGGTTAGGGCAGGCCATACAACACACACACACACACACACGCATACACGCACGCACGCACGCACACACGCACACACACACACACACGCACGCACACACACATGCACGCACACGCACGCACGCACACACACACACGCACACACGCACACGCACACACGCACGCACGCACACACGCGCACACGCACACACGCACACACGCACGCACACACGCACACACACGATGTCTCAGCAGAAAGCCATCTGGCAGCCTCAGCCTCTAGCATTGCACTTGCATTCACAATGAATGTGAGTTTCAAGAACTAAACTCGTTTTCATAATTAATACTGTGTTAACTTAGGACCTTGAACAGTGAGTGATCAGGCTGTAACACGGTCTAAGTAGTGAAGAGGCATTTTTTTCTCTCCGTGGTGAATTTCTGTTCTATCTGGGCAACAGCCTGTAGAAATTAACCCTACAGCCTCTTCTTTGTCATTCAACACGTGTGTCTGTAGTTGGTCTTTCTGGTCAGCCACCAGCCTGCAAACAATGACACAGAGACTTATTACTAATTATGAAAGTTTGGCCATTAGCTTAGGCTTGTCCCACCAGCCCTTATAACTTAAATTAACCTGTGTTTACTATTCTATGTTCTGCCATGTGGTCCGGTTACTTCTCCTCTGCTCCATATGTCCAGCCTCTTCAGCGTCTTTCTGGTATCTCCTGGGCACTTAGATTCTAGCCCCAAGTTCCTCTCTTTCCCCAGAAGTCCTGCCTGTTCTCTCCTGTCTAGCTATTGGCTGTTCAGCTCTTTATTAATCACAAGGCACCTTAGACAGAGACACATCTCTACAGTATACAAAAAGATTATCCCACAGCAGGTATCATTAAATTTAGTAAGCATAATTCTCAGCACGGGAGACCCACTCTCATGTTTATAACAAACACATTGCATCCACCATACCATGATACTAAATGTAACCAGCGACACCCCTCATAGGCATTCTAGATCACTACCATGAGCATAATTACTGATACAAAGGACAATGTTCATACATACCTACGCTATAGATATTAAGGGACATGAGTGGAGACATGTAGAAAGCAAGGGCTCTCTGCTAGTATCTGCTAGGAATTTTAATAAGTATTGAAAATCAACCAAGTTACTAAAAGGGATTATTTTATATAAGGCATTACCAGATCAGTGGTCTCTGCAAAGCAGATAAGTTGGAAGAGAGAGAAAAACTTTCTAAAATAATGATGTCTGAAATAACCTAATCAGGAGTTAAACTATATTTGGGATGTGAGTAAGTCCATGACCTTAAGTGGCATTTGCTGTGGGTGCTACTGAAGTCGTGAATGTTTTCTTCTCCTGAGCTTAGAGGATGTTAGAGGGCCGATATGAAAACATACTCTTTCAGGCTCTTTGGAAGAAGTCACTGAACTCAACCATCTTTGATAGGATTGCCTTCCCTTCTAGATGAATGGGAACAAATGTTGGAAACACTTGAAGTAACACAATACCAAGTAAAGTCATCAACAGTTAAACCATGGTGTCTTTGGGTAAGTGTGTACTTTGATTCCTGGAAGGCAGTGAGTGTGCAAATGTCTATGTGTGTCCAGCTTGTTCTGTAAAAGAAAGACAACAGAATGAAGTCTGTTCTCAGTCCTTTCTTCCTTCCCTTCTTTCCTGCAGAGAGAACCTCCCCTATCAACCCAAGAACCATGCTGGCCTTGGGGAGGACTAAAATTTCTACAGAAAGGCAAAGAGAAAGAAAGCTTTGGGTTTCTGGAGTAGGAATTTGGATCCCACAGAAACAAAATAGTCTTGAAAACCCAAGTGTTTGAGACAGAAGGGGGATGTCTAAGGCTTCAAATACTTGCTTTGTATCTGGCAATCAATAATACAAGCTCACTGATTACAAAAAAAGAGTTGAGGGTCTTAAGACATGGAAGTCAGGAGGCATGGGTTCTCTTCTGTCTGTGTTCTAGGAGAAGCAGGGAACGTGAGAGCTTGTATGTTGAGAAAGAACAGAGCTGTGTGACCACTAGAAGAAAAAGAATATATGCTCTTAGTAAATATGCATGTAAGACAAGAGTCTGGGGGCCGCTGCTGTGCCTCTCTGTCTCTGGTCGTGGTGTGATTGTCTGCTCATGCCCACGCCTGCAGTCAGGGAGTAGAGGGGACTATGGTTGTAGGCAGCAGCTGCGGCGTGCAATAGTTGTGCTTCTCTGGCTCCACATTAGAATGTACCTTCCTGGTCGCTGTCATTGTGCTTTCCTTTATTTCACACATCTCCCCAGCAAAACCAGCAGGGCTGCTATAAATCCACTCTAAACCACTGACAGGAAGAATTTGGGCTATAAGGATCCAACCAGATAAAGAACAGTTTGTGTTTAAGCTACTGTCGCACAATTATAAGATTAGAACGTAGGAGGCTGGAGAGATGGCTCAGCACCTAAGAGAACTGGCTGCACTTCCAGAGGTCCTGAGTTCAACTCCCAGCAACCACATGGTAGCTCATGACCATCCCTAGTAGGATCTGATGCCCTCTTCTGCCATAAAGCAATACCTTCAGATAGAGCACTCAAATATATAATAAATAAATAAATCTTTAGAAAAAGATGAGATTGGAAGAGTGCTGTGAGAATTAGTTAGATAACATGCCTAAAGCGTTTAGCATGCTCCCCAGTGTGACAGGCCCACAGGACCTGAGGACCATGAGTCACGTTTCTATTCCCCTGCTCTCCTCACTCTAGACCATACATAGACAAGTATTGCCTTTGTGCTGCTTTACTGATTTGTTTGTTTGTCTGTCTATTTTGTTTTTTGAGACAGGGTTTCTCTGTAGCTTTGGCACTTGTCCTGGAACTTGCTCTTGTAGACCAGGTTGGCCTCGAACTCACAGAGATCCGCCTGCCTCTGCCTCCCAAGTGCTGGGATTAAAGGCGTGCACCACCACCACTGCCCAGCATGATTTATTTTTTAAAAAACATAATAATGATAAAACTCCCTGACATGTATATCATATTTGACTCAAAGTAGGAGAAAAAAACAAATTCCATCTATGCAGATACATTCGTTTGTCCATTTCTTTGCATGCCCAGAAATAATGTTTGCCCTTGTTTCTATGAGGATTTGAACTATGCTGTATTTGATAATGTGGTTGAATCACTGATTGTTGTCATTTACATGCACATATAGACACATGTATGTTTATATGTATTTGTGTGCACATATATACATACACATATATGTATATATGATAATTATATGGCTCAAGTAAAACTAATGCAAGTTGGAAATTTTTGATGCGTGCATATATTTTTTAAAAAAACACATGTCTTAGAAAAAAAGGAACTTGGAGATGAGCCCTCCATCCAAGGATGTTAGTACTAAGCAGTTGTAATAAGTGAAAGAACTCTTTGGAAAGAAATTGGAATCTATACTGACGGTTTTGTGTGTCAACTTGACACAAGCTAGAGTCATCAGGAAGGAGTCTCAGTTGAGAAAATGCCTCCATGAGATCCAGCTGTAAGGCATTTTGTCACTTAGTGATCAATGGGGGAGGGTCCAGCCCATGGTGGGTGGTACCATCCCTGGGCTGTTGGTCCTGGATTCTATAGGAAGGTGGGTTGAGCAAGGCCTGGGAAGTAAGCTAGTGAGCATCTCTCCTCCATGGCCTCTGCATCAGTTGCTGTCCCTGGGATCCTGCCCTGTTTGAGTTCCTGTCCTGACTTCCTTCTGTGATGGACAGCAGTGCTGAAGTGTGAGTCTAATAAACCCTTTCCTCCCCAATTTGCTTTTGGGTCATGGGGTTCTGTAGCAGCGATAGAAACGTGAACTAAGACAGAGTCCTCACTTGAATTAATCATTTGTGGTTACAGACATGGAACACAACTGTAAAATTCATGGGTGATGTTGTTACTAAACAGGCAGATCATGGCTACAAAGCTTCTTGGTCTTGGACAGGATCTTTACCATCTAGTATGCCTGTATTATTTTTTCAAATGTAGCATATACAAAAAGACATACAATAATCTTCATGTCAAACTGTAAGTTCTTTTGGATTCCTTTGGCTTAGTTTCATATTTTTACAGGCTTTTTGGAATTTGATCATTAAGAAATAAGGTTTTATTGGCAAAGAAATATGGTATTTCAGAGCTGGGGCATTATGCTTTCTTAAAGTTTATTTTAAAGTTTGAGATCTTTCTGAGAAGAAAAGAAGTTATGTGATCTAAAATATCCACCTTTCATGACAGCAAAGAATCTACAGTCTATGTTCATACAGTTAGCTGGACAGGTATATGAATTCTAATAGTTGTGTTTTCTGCAGGGTTGTTGCTTGGAGATAGCATCATCTATTCATTAAGAATGGAGTAGTACAGCTGTAGAAAACAATGACATCATAAAATTTTCAGGCAAATGGATTGAACTAGAAAAAAATTATCCTGAGTGGGTAACCCAGACCCAGAAAGATAAACACAGTATGTACTCACTCATAAGTAGATACTAGATGTAAAGCAAAGGAAAACCAGACTACAATTCACAGCCCCAAAGAAGCTAGGTAACAAGGTGGTCCCTAGGAAGGATACATGGGTCTCCCTGGGAAGAGGAAATAGATGAGATCTCCTTGATAAACTGGGGACCAGGAGGGAGTGGGCAGTAGAGAGAAGGGATAGGGAATGAGAACATGAGGGAATAGGATGGTCGAATTGGGGGAGGGACAAAGTAGGAGAGCAATGACAGATATCTTGATAGAGGGAGCCATTATGGGGTTAGGGAGAAGCCTGGTGCTAGGGAAATTCTCAGGAATCCACAAGGATGACCCAAGCTAAGTTTTCTAGCAGTAGTGGAGAGGGTGCCTGAACTGGCCTTCTCCTGTAATCAGATTGGTGACTACCCTAATTGTCATCATATCGCCTTCATCCAGTACCCAATGGAAGTAGATGCAGAGATCCACAGTCAGGCACTGGGCGGAGCTCCTGGACTCCAGTCAAAGAGAGGGAGGAGGGATACATGAGCAAGGCGGCTCAAGACTATGACAGCCGACCCCAGCTCATTGGAGCTCACAGACTCTAGACCACCAGCTGGGGAGTCTGCATGGAATCAAACTAGGCCCTCTGCATGTGGGTGACAGTGTGTGACTTGGTCTGTTTGTGGGGCCCCTGGCAGTGGAACCAGGATCTATCCCTGGTGTATGAGCTGGCTATTTGGAGCCCATTCCATATGGTGGGATGTCTTGCTCAGTCTTGATGAGGGGGTTTGGTCCTGCCTCAACTTAATGTGCCAGACTTTGTTGACTTGCCATGGGAGGCCTTACCCTTTCTGAGGGGTGGATGGGCGTTGGGGAGAAGTGGGGGAAAAGCAGGAGAAGGGAATGAAAGGGAACTGTGGTTGGTGTGTAAAATAAGTAAAAAATAATAAAAAGAAGAGTGAAGTAGCAGATAAAAAGCATGACTACTCTTTTCTCATGCTTCATCCTCAGGTCCCGTCACAGACGTCAATGTTCTATGTGCATTTATTGAATATAGGAACTTTCCCTATATTTGTTCTCCTCAACAAGGACATCGGGAGTAAGAGCAGACAAGTAGTCCTTGTTCTTTGTTAGCTGGCCACATTGCAGCACTGCCTCACAGACCAGTCCTGGTTGGTCATTTAAGAAAAACGGGGAGTCTAAAATTAATCATGTGAGTTTTACATTGAACTTACCCAGTGAGCTTCTTGGTCTGTCTGCCTGCCTGCCTGCCTCCCGACCTCCCTCCCTTCCTACTTTCTTTTCTTTCTTCCTCCCTTCCTTGCTTCCTTCCTCTCTTGCTTTTTTTTCCTGCCAGCTAACTGAAGAACTGGGCTATGGTTAACATCATCCTGGATGCTGTAGACACCCTGAAAAGCGTGGGGCTAGATAACACCCAAGAGTGCCTACAGCTCTCCTATTTTACACGTCTATTAACCACTTTACATTTTTCCTGTAATTTACTCTCTGAAAATGCCTAATGACTACAATTTTTTCCATACCACATAATGATACGACATTAGCCTAAGGCCACATACCTATTTTGCCTATTCCAATGGCATTTGCTCGGCAACTTCGATAACTGATCCAAAGATCCCTTCTTACTTTTTTTTTTTTTGTCAGCTAAACAAAAACCACTCTAAGGGCTTCAAACCAGTGACTGTCTTATGATCTAAACTTTAAATGAGTTCCAGGCACCTCATTCACCAAGCTTTAAAACCCTCTGTTGACTTCTTTTATCTCATGCACGTTATAGTCTTTCTTGTTGTTATGGACTAGTATGCTGCTCACTGTAGGAACTAGGTTACGGATCCTTAACTTGAAAATGCATGAACTTAATGTCCCCAGACTCCCTGCCAGCCTCTCTCTATCTTACACCAGTAGCTCAAGCTGAAACCACTGTACGCTAAACACCAGGCTAGATAACTCCTAAGGACAGAGTATTTTGTATTTTGTATTCAATGTATTTCGTAGTCCACTTCACTTTTACCTCTCAGTTTCTCCGTCACATAAAAGAGAAATTAGAATTGCCGCAAGGGAATTTACAAAAGCTGACTTGTCCCTAGAGAAAAAAAGAATCTACAAGGATCCTTGAAATTTTGAGCCAAAGAGAACTCTTTTCCTGCCAGCAACTCATACACTGTTCAACTTTGCCTCTGGTGGTCTTCATTATAGTCCATAAAGGAAGTGAAAGTGGTGTGGGAGAAATAATATTTGCTACTGTTGACTGCTTCCTATATACCAGCCCCACTGACAGACACACCAGAGGCTATGTGGATGGCAGGGCTGGCCATGAAAGGCCGGAGGCTTCCTCATAACACAAAATCAAATGTGGTGGTATCATAAATTTCATTTATAGATATAGGAAAGGATCTGAAAATGACTAAATTGATCAGGGTTACATGAACAGTAAAGAATAGATCTGGACTGGAAACTCAGGTCAAAAGCCAAAGGGTTTGCTATTGGCAAGAACTCTTCTCCCTGTGTGGTATTAAAGATGAGCAAGAGGCCTGGCATTTAAAGACTCCAAAAAGCAATTGGAGAAATGAGACAGATTCACACAAAACCAAATAGCAATGAAATGTTGAGATAAAGGCTCAAGTCAAAAGAGAAAAATTGTTACACACAGAGCATGATTAATTGCTAAATGGACCATCAGGCAACAATTGATACAGCCATTGGGGGAAAGGAAGATCTATGAATGTTTACAAGCTTTGGTAAACATAGTCTATGGATTTGGAATTTCTTAAAGTCCCAAAACTAGACCTGCCCAAAGGCTGTTGTTAAAAGAATTATTAACCTCTTTCTCCTCCAAGGTGTCTTTGTAGAAGAGAAGTGAGCAGATGCTTGCAGTATGGAGCAAGAGAGAGAATCTATGGCAAGCTTGTCAGAACTCTGTCACATGACTTCATGTGATTTGTTTTCTTTTAGGAAGTGTGGGTTTCAGAAGTAGCTGGAGCATTTGCACTCAGAATTTTAGATGCACATATGATCCCATATGAAATGTAAATACAAACTATGCTTTAGGTTTTGTTCTATGATTTAATATAAAATTACCACAGAGAGCTATACTTTTTGGAAAGGAAGTTGAAAGGTTATTTCTTATCTAAGAAGTCAGGGCTATGCTGGCAGCACCTAAATAATTTACTGCCACTTTAATTCCAGTGTCAGTGGATGTGACAGGCAGACAGTCCCAGTCTCATCAATAAAGGCAGCAGATGCTGAGCATAGAACACACTCCTTTTAACTCTGCAGTGTATGGCAGCTGTGCACTTTTGACTAGAACCAAACGAACTAGGGCTTACAAGTACCCTTGGTACAGCAGGTCAAATTCAGATCTGGGTTTAAATTCCTATGTGAAAAATAGTGGTGCCGGTTTTAAATGATCGAGTGATTTTTCTGGTAAAATGTGCCACAATAATAACCAAAACTGTAAAAAACAGAAAAGGTATACCCTGCCTGGCTACACGGGACTAAAGGAGAAAAGTCCATATGTTACAGATCTTAATGTACATGCAATCTTGTAAACTGCCCCTGTACAAATATTAGCTCAGTTTAGATGAGATGTTAGGCCCACTGAATGATTTCCAAGTATGCTGTGGAGACATACTGAAATGCAAGTATACTAATTTTAATTCAAAAAGCTCTCAACAAAATCTTGAAGTTGACTCTCACTATGAGAAGTGTGGGGTGTGTGTGTGTGTGTGTAGAGATCAAAGGTGAACACTGAATGTCTTCTTCATTCGCTGCCCACCTTAATATTTAAGACAGGTTCTCTCATTATATCCGGAGCTGGCTAGCTGACCAGCAAGCTGCAGGGAAACTGGCTTTACAGCTGTGGGAACCTGGAGTAACATTTCTAACCATACAGAAATTCAAACTGTGACTAGCTCTAGATATATTCAGAATCAAAGCGAACAAATTTAGAGTCAAATCATTGGCTTTGGAGTCAAACCAACATCTAACTAACAACTCTTCAGAGAGTTATTTGACCTCTGCGGGCCTTGGTTACCTCATTTAAGGTATATAAGGTAGGGTAATAAGACAACTCACAGGATACTTGTGGTCATTACAGATGCTATTTAACTGGACACTGGCATATGCCTATAGCCTCCCGGGCTTGGGAAGCTGAGGTGACAAGAGCCAGCCTGAGCAACATAGTGAGATTCTATCTTTAAAAACAAATAGATACTATATACCAGGAGCTTAGCTGTTTCCTGCAGTTAATATATGCTCAATAGACAGAGTCTGTTTCCATTATTTATAAAAACATATACTGGGTGTGTATTAGATGATACAAATATATATGAGAATAGAATATGTTATTTTAAACCAAATTCCTTTGCACATTTTATGGCGAAGCTTGCTCGTTTTTGAAAACAACTGGGGCTGGCGCTGGCTCATTGGATGAAAGTGCTTGCTGCATGAGCACGAGGAGCCGAGTGTGTGCCTCAGCAGCGCAAAATGAGCCGAGGATGGACACACACACTTGTAAGACCAGCGCCACAGGGGGTGGAGTCAGGCGGTCCCGAGGCTTGTCCACGCAGTCTGACTCCAGGTTCAGTGAAGGCCCAATCTCAAGGAAATACGGGGAAGAAGAGTAGAGCAGGTGACCCATCCTCCTCTGACCTCCATGAGCACGCACACGGATGCACGCACACACACACACACACACACACACACTCACACACGCACACACGTGTGCACACACACACACCAACAGGTTTTTCATCTGTAATCCACACACGTACATGGTCGGTTTGAATGTGCAATGCCCCTCACAGACGCCTGTGTTTGAACACTTTGGTGGTGCTATTTGGGGAGATTATGAATCTTCAGGAAGTGGGGCTATATCTAGGAAGTGAATCACTGTGATGTGGGCCTTATGAGTCATAGCCCTATCCTGGTTCCCACCCAACCTCTCGGATTCCTGATTCCCTGAATTGCATGCAAGCAACCTCACACTCTCACTGCCGCAGCTGTGAGCCACTGAGCACCCCACCATGTGTGCCACAGCCTCCCCGCTGCTGGGGATTGTGTCACCACCTTCCCGCTGCTGAGGATTGTGTCACCACCTCCTCGCTGCTGGGGATTGTGCCACCACCTCCCCGCTGCTGGGGATTGTGTCACCACCTTCCCGCTGCTGAGGATTGTGCCACCACCTCCCGGCTGATGGGGATCATGTCACCACCTCCTGGCTACTCACTGCTATGGACTGTGCCATCTCAAACCGTGAACCAAAAAAATCTGTCCTCCCTTCAGTTTCACCTTTCAATCTCAAAAATGAAACGAACACAATGTCTATATGAATTATAAATCATTGAGGAGGACTAGAGTACAAATTCCATGACCCACAACAGGTGGCTCACAATCACCTGTAACTCCACTTCCAGGAGAGCTGATGCCCCCTTCTGGTTCCTGTAAGCACCCACACATACACATACACATATATGAATAAATAAAAATAAATATTTAAAAATGAATAAATTGTAAACCATATGCACATAGTTCTACATAAAAATTCATATACTCTATAAAACATACATAATAACCGCAAAAGAATAAATAACAACTTATGAAATAGATTTATGCTTTCTTGTAACATATACACTATACTTTAGAGATCCTTGTTTTTAGACAGGAATCAACAAATTTTGGTGGGGAAGACCCATACAGTAAATATTTTAGAAGTTTCAGATCATGCAGAATCTCAGCACATAGCCTTTGCTCTCTTTTTACTTCAAACATTTTTTTTAAATAATGTACACTGATATTTACTTCTGGGGTCACACAAAATTAGAACAGGGGCTATACTTTGCTCCTTGTGTTAGATTATAGACCATCCTAGAGTCAATTATCCCAGGCAATAAATTAGCAAACACGTAAATATGTAATTAATTTCTGAACTAAATCAACTATCAAATGCAATGAAGAGGAGAGAGAGGAGGCCAGCTTTAGCAAGGATGATGGGTGAGGTCTCCCTTCAGTTGCTACCTAAGAGTGGGCATGAGCCAGTCCCTGGAGAGCAAAAGAAACCTGCTACAGGAATGCACAGAAGTTCAGAGTCCTGATGTGGAAACTTGCTTGTTAAATATTCACGGCGTGTTCTTGTCTCCTGGAGTTCTGGGAGAGGGCAAAGGAGCGACGTGCAAGATGAGAGTTGGAAATAAGGCAAGAGACACATGGAAAGCTTTGGAGACAATTTCCAGAAGTAGGTGGAGCAGAATGTAGTTAAGGAAGATAAAAATCAGCAGATTGTGTGTCCCAGAAATGTGGGCCGAGTGAAATCATCACCGGAACGCACCAGGTCAAGGACTGGCTCTTGGAGAAGAGAAGTCAGCTGCTTCTGTGATAGCCTCAGGCTACTTAGGACAATGATTAAACTCTAAGTCCTTCATTGCCATTCAACCTTTAGACAAAGTCATCACTGGGGTACCTGCTGTTCTAACTCTAACTTTCAGGTCAATCAAGCAAGTTTAGAACAAACTTTTATATTCGCATTTACTCCGTTTTTGTTTGTTTTTTACATTATTCAAACTAAAATGTCTTCCTTGGAAGACAACCCAAGAATTTTGCAACATATGATCCTTACCTATTCAAAAATTAATAAGTGAAATAAAATTTAAATTAAAGTGCTTAAAATTAAACATTAATTTTGTCAGCCTCTGGGGTGGAGAGATGGTGAAACATTTCTCTAAAGATATTTGAGTGGTATAAACAAGCAATTGTTTCTATCCCAATATTTTCAAAATATAACTGTTTTGCAAAGTGTATACATACATGAAACAAAAGTAGTACTGGAAATGTGTAAATTAATGAAAAACTCTCTGAAAGAGCATGGGAGCAATGGAGACAACATGTTTAAAATCAGATGAGGAGGTGGGGAGGGGGCTCCATGGGTAAAGTGCTTGCCTTGTAAACAGGAGGAGCACAGTTTGGCTCTCCAGAACCCACATCAAAGGCAGGCAGGTATGGCAGCCACCTAATCCCAACACTCAAGAGACAAAGCCAGGCATCCCCAGGCCAAGGGGGTCAATTAGATTAGCCAAAGTGGGCCAGTCCCTGACTCAACAAGAGACCTTGCCTCAATATCTAATGTAGAGAGCGATGACAGAAGATTCATGTGAACTGTGGCTCTTTGCATGCACTGCACACACATGTGCGCTTACCTACACACATATGCAGCTTCGTCATACACATGTACATACCCACACATATACTCATACCTCACATACACACAAATAATCTTAAGAATAAACGATAAAAATAAAAATCAGATTATGCAGTGGAAAACAGTTTATGAGGCCCT
This sequence comes from Ondatra zibethicus, assembly GCA_004026605.1. Taxonomy (NCBI): domain Eukaryota; kingdom Metazoa; phylum Chordata; class Mammalia; order Rodentia; family Cricetidae; genus Ondatra; species Ondatra zibethicus. The sequence continues at coordinate 44,147 of PVIU01010662.1, read as the reverse complement.
CTAAAAGGAGGGTTAGCATATGACCTAGGGAATTGGCTTCTACATATAGGCCCAGGAAAACAAATACTGTAAATCATCCAGTTATTCATTCACTGATGAATATATTAATAACATGTAGTATATTTGTGTAATGGAAATAAAATAAAGTACTTATAATTCTAAAACATGGATGAGTCATTAATTAAACTAAGTGAAAAAAGTGAATGACAAAAGGCACACATTGTATGATTCTGTTTGTACGAAATATGCAGAAGAGGAGCATTTCCAAGAACCAAAGCATAAATTACTAATGGGGTAGGGCTTCTTGGGGCAGTGAGGCGGAGAGTGATAGCAAACAGATAGTGGATCTCGTTTAGAGGATAAACGAGATCTAAAATTAGATTGTGCAGTTGCTAACAGAGCCCTGTACAACATTCTGCACCACTAGGTTTAAACAGGTAGATTGTGTGGCATGTAAATTACATTTCAAAAAGCTGACTTTTTTTTTTCAAGTCAACTGGCAACAGACAACTAGCCCACTGTAATTTACAATAGAGGCAAACTGCCACTTAAAATAACAATACCTGTCAGTCAATATATGAGCCCTTGGATTTACGAAAATAAAGACCAACAGTATTTTTTTTGTGTGTTACAAAATGCCCATTTGTTTCCTCGGTGGGCAGAAAATAAGGTGTCCATGAAGTTAGCTATTCTGAAGCATTTCAGGTTGCCTGCGGCAACGTTCTCTCTTGGTCACCCTTGAGCACATACAGGAACAGACTGAAGAGAAATATCGCAGAGCTACAACCACCCTGAAAGCGATGAGAGGGGACTTTTGGAAACATCAATCCCACAGATGCCCAGCCTGTGTGGTGCGCCACAGTGCCCCTTCCCTATGAAGGAACGTGGATGGTGAAACTGGAGATGACCTGCAAACAGGTCACTGTTATGACTGACAGTGTTGGTGCCCAGAGAACTCGTGGCTGAGTCCCATGAGCCGCTCCACCCCACTGGAGTGCTTCACTGAGAGCAGGGAACGAGCTATAACAAATCCTTTCTAAGAAATCCCTGCTTTCTTGCTTTCTTACTTTATCAATTTCGTTTTGCCAGTTTTAAAGTCTCCGAAACTTAATACATTAGACTTATATAGGAACTGATGACAGTGTAGACTGCTCACAGTAAATACTATACTTACCATATAAAATTATTTCAATAGTTTATCATCCATGGTCACATTAAATTCCCTACATGTTATACTTCCAAAATCTAAATTTTTTTAAACGTGCCTTTATCCTTAGAATTTCCTAAATGTATAAAAGGAAATACAACCATATCTACATTTACCCAAACGTCCCCCTCATGATTTCATGCCATTTTTATAATCTACTAAATTCAGTTGGTACTGCCCCATGTGCAGGCATGTGGGGCCATCACTGGGGAATGGGGATCCTGGTGGCCAAACCTTCCAATAGAAAGACTCTTCCCCCACAACCATCCAATAGCTCCTCAGTAAGAGGCAAGGGCCTGGAGATGGTCTGTTCTGTCTTGGAATTCAGTCTGGCTTCCTCTTCTTCACATGACCAGAGCTTGTATGGCTAATGGGCATGACACCCATGTTATATCAGAAGGCAGTATTTCATAGCCCTTTCGCTATCTGCCAATTCTGTATGTTTGTTTGTCTGTTTTTGAGACAGGGTTTCTCTGTGTAGCCCTGACTGTTCTGGAACTTGCTTTGTAGACCAGGTTGGACTAAACCCACAGAGATCTGCCTACCTCTGCCTCCCGAGTGCTGGAATTAAAGGTGCATGCCACCATTGCACAATCTGTCTCAAATTCTTATGTTCTCTCTGCCTGCTTCCTTCTCTGAGATGTCCCCTGAGCCTTGGGCAGAAAGGGTTGCTCTAAGACATTGGTTCTCAACCAATGGGTCATGACCCTTATGCGTCTATATCTCCAAAAGTATTTACATTATGACTCATAACAGTAGCAAAATTACAGTTATGAAGTTGCAATTAAAATAATTTTAGGATTGGGGTCTCCACAACATAAGAAACTATACTAAATGGTTGAAGCATTAGGAAGGTTGAGGGCCACTGTTCTAAGATCTTAATTTCTTAGTTTTGTAGAACTGTGTGTTTTCAACAATGAAATATAGAAAGTATCTTAAAATATTTCCTGAAGCAGGTTTGCAAGCTAAAACAAATTTATTTACTCAGTTTACAAACTAGAAAGGTATATAATAGAGGTGACCTTGTTAAAAATATTAGATAAAAATTCCAGATTTACCGGCAGCAGCACCCATTAAAAGGCAAGTGGTGGTTCACTGTAGCGCTCAGAAAATAATATGATTAAAAATTCATGTCTTCAGTCTGGACTTCCTTCTGCACTTCAGACCTACTTACCCACTGGCCTGTGCCACAGCTCCATGCGCTGCTTGTGTCTTGAGTCGTCTTCCAAGGCAGACATTTTAACCTAGCAGGCATCTGGCCCTCAGAGTGCAAAACAAGACTGCTGATCTCCACCCTCAGACAGGCTCCACCGAAAGTCTCCCTACCTTGCGTAAGGACTACTTCATTTGCCCATGTTCCCAGAACAAAGCCTTTGGTAGCTACTTTTAAATTCTATTTTTTTTTCTATCACATCTCATTTCCAATAGCGAATCCTTTCAGTAACCGTTTCAAAGGATATACGGACTTTAAAAACAAACTTTGTGCTTCTTCCGATGCCACCTTCCTTAATCAAGCTACTGTTACCTTGTAGCTGAATATCCACAAGAGAGTCCAAACTGGCTCAGTAACCATTGCCTAGTCACCCCAAATGTGAACTAAAGCCTTTGAGAAAATTAGAAAAGACATCCTTTTCCCCCAAGAAAACTGTAAGACTAAGTACATACAACTATAGTGTTTTAAATGCCAGGCCTTCTTTAAGTTGTGGCACCCTTGTGCAGTGTATAGCCTACACAGTTACATAAACCTGTCTGACTTCTTAACAACTATATTTTTGCTGATTTATATTACTTATTATTTGAGTGCAATAATTTTAATGTCTTACTCACTATTGTACCCTCGGTACCTAAGCCACACTTAGTGCATAATCTGTACTCACTCAAGGGATGTTACCTGAAAATGACCAAAAACCAATAGGTTCTTATTGATAAAACCCCCGGAATAAGCAACCAACAGTAAAAGCTAAATATTCTTCTGAAATCACTCATTAGATATGCGTCTCCACACATTATTTCTGCGAAAAGACTATTCAACAACAGACTCTCCTATAGTTGGTAATAAACTTGGTCATGAAGAAAAATTTTTAGAAATCTGTGAGACAGTAACATACAATTAAAAAAAAAACCTCACTTGAGACTCTGGAGTTGGCTTTCAAATCTGTGAAAAGATGTATTGTAGTAGGTAGAGGACCAAGAAGCCACCACCTGGTCACTACACTTGAGAAGAGTTACCATACCTAATCATGTCCTTTACAAAATTCTACTTGCAGCTTCCAGGGGAAGAAGGAACAAGGATGTTACATATGTGTTTCATTATAACTGTTGCTAGAAAGAGAGTCCAATAGCCTAACCCAGTTCTTACATCTACCCAGCCTTCAGCCAGCCAGGTCAACCTCCACGAAAGGAATTCATCCCAAATCTCCCTGCCAGCATCCCCCAAAATACAGATTTCCTTCCAACTCAAATGTTTATTTTGGGGTTATCTTCCCCAAAATGCTTACCAGGGGATAGACTCAACACCTACAAATAAAAGCTCATCATTTGCTCTCAAGATAGAAACAGATGGATGTGTAAGGCAAACACAAGTGTTCCCAGGATTCTTTACAGCATTTCAGTCAAACACTCATGAGTAGCACTACAGAAGCCATTAACTCCCTGTTCCCTGCCTGCCCCTGCAAGGTGACTTGAAGGGATGAAGGCAACATGGCTTCCCAATGTTGCTCCAGTTTCAAACTCCCAATTCCCTTTATGCTTAGGACAAAAGTCCAGCTGATACCAAGATCAGTAGATGAGAAGAACGTCTATTATTCCTGATAGTGTTAAGACCTGGGTCTCCATGGTGAGACTTAAGCAAATGCCATCTGATGCTTTAAGTTCAGGAAGACCTTTGACTTCCAAATTGATGATGACCCAAGAATAAAATGTAGCACTTAGGACAGAAAGTTACTAGACTTGGGCCAAGTTACCTTTCTTTCTAGAACTTCTCAGGAGCTAGGCAGGTAGCTGGAAGGATGGTACACATGTGCCTGAGATTCAGGCACAGCAGGGTAAGGAGCTTCGAAAGCCAGAGGCCTTTTCATATAGAACCATTGTGCTGGGTTCCTGGTATTCATTTCCATTTTCTGAGGGCTCAGGGCACGAGCTGACAGCTGCCCTTTTATTGCAGAACAGAATCCAATTTGCAGTTCTTTCTCTTAACCTTTCTCTAAAACATATGTAAAACAAGAATTACATTTTCGGTAACATTCCGCTTTGGCATCATTTCTTTTATAACTGTAATGTGTAATCTCATCAGCAATAATCTTATTCCCATAAAACTAATAATAGAAGCCCAGAAAAGAACAGTGGCTTACTCAAAGCAGAATGGTTCGTCAGCACCCAAGATGCCCACATGGCCAACATCACACTTAGTGTATTGCTAGATGCTCAGCGAATAACTGAATTTCAATGCAGGTCTCTGTCTAGACATTGTTCTCATAAACAAAGGATAAGCAGATCTTAGACAAGAAGCAGAAAAAAATCTGTTAAAATTAAATCACCTGAGAAGAAAATTGCAATGAGTAAATATTCTAGTCACCGAGGTCAGAGAGTCTTTAGTTGCTCATGGAAAGATTTCAAATAACTGTTCACTGATTTTTGAAATAAAATCTCCTGTGTAGCATCTCTCTAGATTTGAGAAGGCTGTAGCTTGGCTGTTGTATAGTAATGTTCCCTGAAGCAAGCCTTCCCCGGCTTCATTTTTGTCTCTATGTTTCCCACGGCTCCCTCGAAAGATTTTTGCTTTCACCTTTCATGCTACAAATAAAGTAACTCATGACTAATGTCCCAGTGTCCTAAAATACATACTCTCACACAAGCCAGTACAAACTCTGGATCACTAAATGCTACAGGTTTTCTTCCAGGAAAAGAGGGCATCTTACATGGCACATCCTGGTAAACTGAGGGCTATATGTTCTATTTAACCATTAAGTTTTTCTTCATTGGCCTCTTGAAGCAGGTAAATGATGGTCTCTATTAAACTAGGTCCTCACAATGACAGTTTCGGGCACTGGCTGTCTCTCCAGAAAATGTGCACTGACTAGCATTTATTTCACTGTTTCTAGGCTTAGATGTCTTTCTCTTACTGTTCCCTACTGTCACTAGCCTTCGGCACAACCAAGAATCAAGCAGGAGAGAAATAGGGGCAATCTTCAAGGGTGTTTACTCAGGCTGGGCTTTGTTCTTGGAAGGCCAAAGTGTGTCAAAGACCAACATCCCCAGAAGCTGATTCAGAGATGGACAAGACACATCTATAAACACACCCTCTTGTGTTCTTCCCTTAACCGCACCACACCAAACAAGATCAAAACGTCTGCTCTCCCCCAAATGAAAAGATGATGTGGTATTTTTAAGGAACACCAAGGGCTGGTGATTTTCCATTACCATTGTACAGCATTTCTGTCACCTGTGAATGGGAAGTCACCAGCACTTTGCACAGCCAGCTCATTCAAGGGCATGGAACAGGTCTTTTAACAGATGAACATAGCAAAGAACAGATGTTTGAAAATTCCAAAGGAAACTGAAAAACTCAGCTGTCATTTGCTGGGCACCGTGTCAGGGACTGTCCTAGTGTCTTGTGTGGAACATCCTTTACCACAATCTACTGTGATGTGTAATCAACTCGGTTTACAGACCGCAAAAGTCAGGTTATAGGAATTAAGTTATTTTCCCAGGAGAACATAATCTACTTTTTAAAAGGCTTGTTTTAAAAAAATCATTATCTGGAACAGAGGATGTAGCTCAGTGGCTCAGTACTTGCCTAGCATACCCAAGGCCCTGGATTTGATTTCCAATAGCATGCACACACACTCCCCCTACACAGACACACAATCTTCTTTGATCATGTGTCTCATAGGATTAAATACAAGCCTGCTCTGTGCTAGGGCCTAGTAAGATAGGAGGGAGTTCACATTCAGACAAAGGAGAAATATAGACTGATATATGTGTGTGTGTCTATGTATCCTGTGCTACATAAACTGAATATATGATGATCCAAGAGGATTATAATGAGTGAAAGACTCCTACGATACAACAGTTTGTCTTTTTATGTTTAAATATGTTTAGAGACAGTATGGTGTGTTACATCTGCCTACAGAACTTAACACGGTCGCGTGATACTCAGGTTGGTAGCAAAGCTTTAATGTGAACAGTCTGTGCCACCAAGGCTTGTGGGAGTGGGCTGTGATGTGATAACCCACCCTCTCTTTCTCTTTCTGGTTTGTTTTTGTTTTCAAGACAAGGTTTCTCTGTGTAACAGTCCTGGTCCTCACTTTTTAGACCAGGCTGGCCTGGAACTCACAGAGATCCACCAGCCTCTGCCTTCCAAGTGCTGGGATCAAAGGTGTGCACTGCCACCACCTGGCTGATGACCTATTCTCTTAATGACAGAGTTCTCAGACTTCATTCCTGTCATTAAGCGATGGATAACTATGCACATATATGTCAAAAGATAGTTAAATAGGTGTACAGTTGGGAGGTGAGAATTGTCACTAATAAAATAAGTATTTTGAAGAGTGACAAAAAAGGGAGAGAGTGGTTTTGACTGGGGTGTCCTTGGAAAGACCTCCCCTGGAAAGATGACATTTAAGCAAGACTAGAAACAAATCAGTCAAAAGTCATTCAGGTGCCTGGAGAAAGAGTATACAGAGCCAGAGAAGCCAAGTTCACGAGGTGGTAGTGACTTGGCATGTTAGAGCCGCCGCACAGAGCCTGGTTTGCGGCAGAGCAGCTGGAACACATAGGAGATGAAGATGGTGGCAAAGCAGTAGGGAGAACGTTGGGTCCTGATCTAAGGGGATGAGAAGCAGGTGAGGAGGTGAGTCAAGCCACTGTCCCTTGCTTCATTCCATCCACACAGTAGACAATCTTTTCCCTGCCTTGCCCAGTGCCAACTTCTTTGAAACCTGTTGTAGAAACCAGGCTGCCCTCACCTGTCTCCCAGACCTCAGTCTCCAGTTACCGATACCAATATTTCTTTGAGATATTTTACCCTTCAGCTATTATTGGACATGGACCTTCTCCCAAACAGGTGAAGATACTCCATGAGCAGACGGATGATTACATAAGCCCAAGACTCGGCCTCTCCATGCATTTCTCCTCTTTTTTTTTTTTTAGCAAGTTCTGAACCCTACTGTTTTTCTGTGTCTCACAGCTCCAGACAATATATGTTGAGGGGCCTCTGCGTATACGCTGTTCACTGACATGCAAGACCTTTGCCAAAGGTACCGGTGAAATGAAATTATTCACATTCTAGGTAGAAAACAAAAATAGATACAAAATATTTGCATATGGAATCTACACAATAGTGACGTCCTAAAGTGTCCATTGGAAGGCTATGTGGGAGAGAACCTTAGGTTGAACTTGGGATGTTTGTATGTAGGTGTGACCAGGCTGCTTAGGTGGTAGTTTCGAGAGGCAAGAATTGATCTTAAGCAAGATATGTGGGAAGCGACATAATAAAATGTGTACCTGTGTGTCTGTGTGTGTTTCTGATTTTTTTTTCTCTTCTCTAAACAGAGGAATGGACAAACGCAGTGGAGAATGATTGGCATCGTGAAGAGGAGCTCAAATAATTTAACAGAGAGCCATCCCCATCCGGCAATAACGCTCTCCCTGAGAAAAGCACTGAAACTTATCAGTGTGGAAAATTAATGGAGTTGGAAGCACGTTTAACTGATTTATAAGCCCACTGGTTCATTACCTCATTAAGTGCTGTGTTTGCGGATGTCCCTCTCCCACCAAACAACCGGAGGAAATTCCAAAGATGTTCATCTTTCCTACTTCTCCTCTCTCCCACCTTCACTGGGGAAAAAAAATATTTTATTTCTCTCTGCACCTGTTCCTATTTTCTGTTTTTGTATGCCACCTGTTCCTATAGCATCCCAGTAGACTTGTCTAATCCCTGACTCATAGGGCTAAAATGAGAACTATGCCAAGAGCCAGACTGTAGACAGCGGTTCACAGCCGGGATACGTAGGCTGAGCTGCAGGCGAGGACCAGGTTTCTTTTGTGATTGTCACGCCTACCTCCTTTCAGCCTGGAATGGACTATTGTGATTCTCTAGGCTCCATGACTCACTAGTCTTTGCACATCTCACAGAGAGAAGAGCTTGTGCAATTATTAGGGATGTTTAGATGTTGGCAGTCTGGAAAGCCCAGACAGTAGGGAATGGCGAAAGCGGTACAATTGAATACAGAAAAGAGCCAGGGCCTCAGAGATGTTTTCCCAAGACTGAGTTGCTGGTAGCTCCGTGTGGATTTCAGCCACCTCGTTCTGCTAGAAATAATGACTGGACCAGCTGCAGCTTTCCCGCCCTTGCTGAAATCAGTTCTGGGGGAAGGGGGAATTGTATTTGACAGGTAATTAAGAAAGCTGACAGGAAATAGCATTTGGCCTCTTTGAAAGTGAACCACAGTTTGTAAAAAGTAATCTAATTTACCAAAACCCCAGCTGCCTAAACTGTGTTTATCGTCATCAAGGCCGGAGTCTCCTATTAAATTAATCCCTCTTTGCCTTTTACTGTTCTTTGAGCTTTAGCTTTTAATGTGAGAAGAAGGGATGAAAATGCTATAGGGCCCGAGTTAGGAACACAACTGCTAAAGATAAGATACAGAAACACTGATTGACGGGAGGCGCAGAATTTCCTGGCTAGGGTTGAGATGACACTGAACAATGACATCAGTCCTGAACGGCCATTCCCTTGTTTAAAGGGGCTAGGTTGAGAAAGGAAGGTTTACACCATTGTTCCTGATACTTTAAGGTTATTCACTATGTTGGATAATGAAGAAAGAAGTCGATCGCCATTGCAAGGTTTTAGGAGTAGAAATTTAATCTAAGTGTTTAGAAGAAACCCTTTAGGAAGTGATTTGAATTAAATAAGATTATTAAGGTAGGGGCTGGAGAGATGGCTCAGAGGCTAAGAGCACTGAGTGCTCTTCCAAAGGTCCTGAGTTCAATTCCCAGCGACCACACGGTGGCTCACAACCATCTGTAATGAGATCTGGTGCTCTCTTCTGGCCTGCAAGCATACATGCAGACAGAACACTGTATACAAAATAAATAAATCTTTAAAAACAAAAACAAAAGATTATTAAGGTAGAGCCCTATGATTGAAGCCTGGGGACTTGATGAGAGAGACTACAAAATACATAGCCATACATTCATCATGAATCACATGTCTTGTGCCTAATGATGCTATACCCTACCTTGACGCCAGATGCGGTCCTTCAGCCTTGCACCTCCAGAACCATGAGCTCAAATAAACTTCTTTTCAACTAACTAACTGACTTTCTGGCATTCTGTTACTGGTGACAGAAAACAGACTAATGCAGTATAGACGGTTACTTCTCTCAAGGCTGATTCACTTGGGGAACCAATGTGGCTCAGAATTAAGTGCAGGGACCTCATGGCTCTGATCTTCTATATAGATATCAATTTCAAATGTTAAGATTGGTATCAGGAAGGATTATGTGGTAAGCAATGAGCATTGGTAACTAGTCTTCACACTCTAACTGTATGCAACCTAATTGTTTCTTTCACTGCAGCCTACTTTTAGCCACAACAAAACAGCTTTCTGTTCCATGTAAAGTCTAGGAGAGACCCAGTTTGGATCTCTTGGTGGCTAATGACAGGTATTAGCCCTAAAATGCCTTCCCCTTGCTTGGGCTGGATAAGACGAGAGGGGAGAATCAGTATCATTATTCTGAAGTTCCCTTGATTACAATTTCCTAGAACATAGAGAAGGTACAGCAAACAAGTCATTTACTTTATGTTCATTCCAAGAATTTTGTGCCAAACCCAATAACTGAACGTGCTGCCCCTAAGCGAAGGCAAATTACTATTGTAACCAAGAGAATAACTGCATATTTACAACGGACCAAAAAACTCATTTCATCAGAACTGTGGGAGTTGGCTTCCCAGTGCTCATTTTTATATAACTTCTTAGGGCCAAGAAGCAGAACGATATTGTCCTCTTTCTGTTCTGATGATGGACGACATCTGTCCACCACCTTTCATGTGATTTCTTTCCAAAGAAGAAGAATAGAGGAGTTTGAGGAGTGAATGCCAGGCGGTGGCACAGTCACAGGCAGAACTTCAGGAACTCTCCAGAGACTTGAGCACCCCACAGACGAGTAAGGAGATTACAGGGGAAATGCAAAAGGAAAACCAAAAAGTGCTCACTGTCCCTTCTCTGCCCCCGGAAGGCTGGCATTGTCTTACATTCCTGCACCCCTGGGGGTGAAGACCTGACTCTTCTTACAGTGCCTTACTGTGAGATTTCCTTGTCCTAGAATGTGATGCCAAAAGGACATGTGATTGAGCCATTAAAGCACACTTCTTTGACTGTGAAAAGGCCTCCTCATTTCAGGTCTCTGTTACAGCTTAGAAGTCTCAAGGAAAGATGATAGTTTAAACCACCACCAGTGATTACCTTGCATATCAGCTAACACATGCATCAGCAGGTCAGGAATCTGCTGAAAACCATGAACTGTGACAAAGAGCCAAGCACAGAGTGAAGGAAGTGTGCTGAGAAGAACAGAGAAAGGTGGCAGGCCCAGCACAAGGCACCTGAGACTCACCCCACCCAGCCTGGGTAATGTCAGAGCTGGGCAGCTGTAAAACGTTGTCAATACTATCACCACTGGTTTACAGAATTTGAAGACGTGATGGAATACTATATGTTCTAAGCATTTTGAATTGCAATATTCACATTTGAATTTTGCCTTATGTTCAATCCTGAGACCAGTCTTTACTCCATTGTCCAGATTTTTAATTTTTAATAAAGCCATTTACTTTATTTTTGAGATTATAATATAATTACATCCTTTCTTCCTTTCTTTCCCTTTCTTTAAACTCTGCCATATGCCCTCCTTTCTCTCTCTCAAATCCTTTTCTCATGAACTGTTTTTACATACATCCACACATGTACATATATGTTCCTACATAAGTACTCCCTGCTCAGTCTGTATAAAGTTACTCATATGTATCTTTTCAAGGCTGGCCATTTAGTATTGGATAACCAATTGGTGTGCCCTTCCTGGGGTAAGACTCTCTCTCCCATGCTCAGAATTCCTTAGTTGTCTTTGTGTGGGGCCGAGGCTTTGTAGGCTTTCTCCCATTCACTATGGCATGTCTATTGGTGCAATCTTTATTGAACTCATGTTTAGGCAGTCATGTTAGTAAGAATTTATGTATATACCTTCTGGCATTCCTCAGAGACAGTCTTACAGAAAACTCTCTGTTTCTCTGGCTCTGACAATCTTTCTGCCCCCTCTTCACATTGTTCCCTGACCTTTAGGGATTGACCTCCACAACTCACATTTTTATTAGTTGTGGTTTTCTGTAATGATCTCCGTTTATTGCAAAGAAAAGTTTCTTTAATGAGGGTTAAGGATTGCATTTATCTATGGTACAAGGACAAATATTTAGAGTGTAAGTTGGGGATTAGGCTGGTTTAACAAAGGGGTGGTTGCATGTTCTCCTCTGATAGCCGTGACTTCACTGGCCTTGGGTTTCCAGTATGAGGCAAGGTACTGTCTCTTGAACAGCTTGTCTCAGGTTTGTCTCCTGTTGAGTGGCTCTTAGGCCCAATTAGAGAGCTGTTAGTTGTTGTGTTTTGCTAAATAGTTCTATTACCAATAAAAGCATGAGAGTCAGATATTGGTGTAAAAAGATTATAGTTCAAAGAAGCAAAGGAGTACTAACCAGCTGACCTACCCTTTCTTAACAGAGACCCATCAGCACCTCTTCTGCCACACATCCCACATCGAAGAGCATGTAAATTCCAAATCCCTCCCTTCTCCTTCCTGTCCATCTTCCCTATACACATGCCTGACTTCTCTATGGCTAATTCCAACTAGTCGCTAGCTCCACCCTCCCCCTCACCAGCCCCCATTCAAAGTTAACTTTATTAACACAGTCTAAGAGTGCCACATATATATTATAGCCTGTCGAATGAAAGGTTCATCCCAAAGTTAAAGTTGGGGCAGAGTTTTGTTTTTGTCCTTCCAGGAGAATAAAAGGGGGAAATGCTGAGGAATAATATTTTGTACACTGTGAAGATGTGTCTCTGCCAAGGTACCTTCTGACGGCTTTAATAAAGAGCTGTATGGCCAGTAACTAGGCAGCAGAGAATAGGTGAGACTTCCAGGCACAGATAAGAACTCAGGGAATGATCTGAGACACACAGATTTGACCAATGAGACACAGAGGGAGTCAGACGAACAATATGGAGGAGGGGTAACCAGTCACGTGACAGAACATAGACTAATATAAGTGGGTTAATTTAAGTTATAAGAGCTAGTTTGGAACAAGCCTAAGCTAAGGCCAAGCATTCGTAATTAAGAAGTCTCTGTGTCATTATTTGGGAGCTGTTATTACAAAGACTACAGTTGCTTACACTGTGAGGTACATGTTGCTACTGCATGCTTAGGGCTATTGTGTCATGCTGGTTGTTGTGGTCGTTCATGTGTGTCACAGCTGAGTAAGACTGCTGTTTGATTCCTTATTTTGGACGTTTGTGTGGCATGAAAACTAGTCCTTAAGTGGGAGGCTTTCAGGTTAGTTCCAGGTCAGGGACCCCTGGGCCTGGCTTCTAATGTCTTCATCAGCAGGGACTTCCCTTCCACCTCTGACTGGCAACCAAGAACAATAGCAGCAGTTTGGACTGTCTGGGGAGTCGCTTAGAAAACCCTGAGGGTTTCTGTTAGATGCTCCTTGACTCTTGGGGAAAACTTTGTCAGCAAAGATGAAAAAATTTATTTGAACTATATATTTGTACATAGACTTACATGTATTATGGAGTGTTTTAAGTAATTGCTAATAGTACAATTTCTTATGAATTTGTCAGGCCTCCTTGCTGTTTTCATTCTCTTCTCCTTGTTATATTTTTCTCCTCCTTCCCTAATAAACCTCAAGTTTTTCCTCTTTTCTCAGTCAGATCACATGCACCCTGATATTTCTCTCTCTATTGCTCCCTGACCCCAACAATGATCATGTTTTCCTTTCCCGGTTTCTACAGTTATGCCAAGATATGAACTCCCAGTGATGATTTGGAACTAGGAGCCACAGATGAAATCGGCACTGTCTGACTTCCTGGGCCTGAGTTGCCTCACTTATTATGATTTGTCCAGTTCCAGCATTCAACTGCAAAGGTCATGACTTCATTCCCCTTCACAGCTGACTAGTATTTCATAGAGCATATGCACCATATTTTCAAAGTAAATCTATCAGATGACCCGGATTTGGCTTACCTGTATTTGGCTGTTGGTCTCTAACTCTTTGAATGTTATGTGTAAGAACATGTAATATGTAAATCCAAGTACTTACAATTAGTGTATTTCATATATATCATTTCAATACATAATCCTTTGTACTTACTTTTAATCTAGTCATTATTAGCTTGGGTTTGTGATGATAAAACATTAAGGTAGTTCTTGTCTAGCATTATTTTTCTAACCAGATGGCTGTAAAAATAGCTGCTCATTAAGTTCAGGATATGTTCACTAACTATTACCAAGGTGTCTGGGCAATCCCACTCCAGTGGACAGCCAACTTTAATCCTGTATAATCTTTCATTTGTACCATATCAGATTATCACTAAAGGCAAAACCATTCTGATTTCTATGACAAGAAACTGACCTGTGTTATCCCCATAGTCTACCCTATCCTCTGATCTCTGATTCTATTTGTATGCTTTTCGCCTCCCCCCACCCCCAGAAATGTAATGAATGTAAAACTTTCCACTTCCCTGACGTTTCTCCCGCCAAGTTTTCCCTTTACAGAACTCTCTTCTCCTATTGCTCTTATAATTAAAAGAACATGGGCTTTAGACTCATAGGAAACTGGGTTAGAATTCCAGCATGTTGTACCTATTGCTTCAGGCTCAGAGGGTTGGCCCTGACTCTTCAGTATACAGTGAAGCAACTGTGAGACAGTGAGGCGAGAAGAACGATGCAGAGTTGGGTGACAAAGTAAACAGCCCATGTGCTTTAGTCTCCTGGCATTCCTCTGCAGTAGCCGGATAGTCCCTCACTGCTGCCTTCTGCCACCCTCCCCTTCCAGCTTCTCCATGACATATCTCACCTGGACTGAATTCTAAGTACTTCAAGGAAAGAACCAAAACGCAATGCCTCGCAGTTATTCTGAATTTTACTTTGTGTCTATGGTAGTTTGGAAGAAAATGGCCCCCCAAAGGGAGTTGCACTATTAGGAGAAGTGGCCTTGTTGGAGGAAGTGTGTCTTTGTGGGGGAGGGCTTTAAGGTCTCTTTTTTAAGCTTCACTTTGTGTGACAGTCAGTTGACTTCCTGTTGCCTGCAAGATGTAGGACACTCAGCTACCAGTACCTTGTCTGCCTGCACACTGCCATGCTCCCCATAATGATGATAATGGACTAGACCTCTGAAACTAGAAGCAAGCCATCCCAATGACATCAAACATGGAGGTGCAAAGTTTGGAATTTCTCTGGCTAATTTTCAGTCTTGCTTTGGTCCAGTAGTTCCTCACTGTGCTCCCTTCCCTTTATTTTGGAGTGGTAATATATATCCTGTGTCATTATATTTTGGAAGTATGTGATCTGCTTTTTTGTTTTGATTTTTTGCAGAGGGGATTACAATTAAGAGATTGCCATGCATCTCAGAGGACACTTTGGACTTCGAAATAAGTTTGAGACTGTTATAGACTGTGGGGAATTCTGAAAGTTGGACTGAAAGCATTTGTGCATTATGATATGCCTCTACACCTTTGGGGGCCAGGGAGTAAAATGTGGTGATCTGAAAGAAAGTGGCGTCCAAAGGGAGTGGCAGTACTAGGAGGTGTGGCCTTGTTGGCAGTACTAGGAGGTGTGGCCTTGTTGGCAGTACTAGGAGGTGTGGCCTTGTTGGCAGTACTAGGAGGTGTGGCCTTGTTGGCAGTACTAGGAGGTGTGGCCTTGTTGGAGGAGTGCATCTCTGTGGGGGCAGGCTTTGAGACCTCTTTTGTTCAGGCTTCCCTCAGTGCTACAGTCAGCCCACTTCCTGTTGCCTACAAGATGTAGGTCTCTCAGCTACCAGCACCACATCTGCCTGCAGGGAGCCATGCTCCCCACCATGATGATAATGAACTGAACCTCTGAATCTGTAAATGAGATACCCTAATGAAGTGTTTTCTTCAGAAGAGTTGCCATGGTCATGATAAAAGCCATAAAAACCCAAACTAAGACAGTGTCTTTCCTTGCAATAAATGATGAACTGTTGGCTTTTGTTCTTCTCAATGTGGTAGATCACATAGCTAGCCATCTGTCAACCATTTTCTTAAGTTTGTCTTTCTCCACATATGTTTCCCATGAATACCACAGGGAGTAAGAACTGGAAGGTTAAGAATCACAGCCTCAAATAGAATTCAACTCCAGCCAACTATATATCTCCAACAAAAGCCTACTTTTAGATGTGTAGGCAGAGATCAGAGAACCAGAAAAGCATGGAGAGGCACCTAGAGGCTAGTAACAGAAGAAGCCCCTATATCCCTGAGCTGGAAAACAAGGGGCTGAGTAAAAGTGGGAACTGTGGCCATGAAGATCCATCTGCTGCCAAGGACACAGGGCCAAAGAGAAGCAGAAAGTGTTTCAGAGGACCAAAGTGCCTGAACTTATTCTCCTTTGATACTTTGATCTCCTGTTGGTGTTAATTAGTCACCGAATCTATTCAGAATCTCTGGGGATGTGATTCCTAGGGATGAAAGCATGGAGCTAAGAAGGAAGGGAAGAGGACAGATCTTGGGTGGGAACAAATGAAGAATTACCAATGCAGAGCAACCTTCCTGTGTGTGACCAAGAGACTCAGACCATGTCATGTTGCCCCAAAGTACAGAGCAGAAGATGGGAGTTCTAAAAGACTGGTCAAAGTGAACATTCCCAGCATTAGAACGAGCCAGTGTCATGAGCCTCCTGAACTGTCACACAAAATTGGGTGAAGGAAAAGTTCCTGCTATGTCTTTGTTGGAGGGCTCGGCATGAAACTGGAATTTTCTGCCTCTTGTGTAAGGAAGTGGGTGAATGATGAACATAATATTTATGCCAGCCTTGCAATTGGATTATTTCCACCTCCAAAATAGAGCTGCTAATATAACATTTGCTCTCTGGGGTGAGAACCGTTTGTTTGTTTATCCTATCCCCCAAGCAGTTGTTTGAGAAGACAATGATTACATATATTGTGCACACATGTCTTTCTGGAAGTCAGAAAGAAAACCAATAACTGCAATTGTTCTCAGTGCAAGGAAAATACACGTAAACCTGCTATGACTCTGAGCAAAGCTGGAATGTAAAACTAGCTCTAGGAAACTTCTGGCGAGACCTAGGATAGTATATCTGTTGGGTGGTCATCGCTTTTTTTAAATTTGAGAAATTTAAAGACAGGGAAGCATCCATGTGTTTCAGCATGCTATCTACTTTTTAAACATTTCCACAGGACTCTCAGGGAAAAAAAAAAACAAAAACTATTCTATGACGTCATCACAACATAATCTTGAGGGAGAAAGTCTAATATCCAAGTATCATTTTGTTAGATTAAGAGGCCCAGTTACTTCTTATTAGCTTAATTGCTATTCTCCATCCCATCAGAATTTCAATATATCTTGAATTCAATGACCAGGTATTAAGAGCCTAGTGTGTACCAGGCACCATTGGAATCTTGATCAAATAAACTGCTTCACAGGCCACAATTTCTCTTTTCCAGAAAAATTTAGGATCATATAAATATGATCTAGCATGTGTGGATTTTTATCAACATAGGGTTTCGTTTTTATTACATTTTAATTTCATTTATTTGTTTTAGAAAAGTGCATGTGTGCCACAGGGATTGTGTGGAGGTCAGAGGACAACTTGTGGAAGTCAGCTTTCTCTTTCTTTCCACCATGTGGCTCGGAGGAATCTAACTCAGTCCTCAGGTTTGGTTTCCAGAATTTTTATCTTCAACACATCTCATCAGCACCCAGTATAGGACGTCCTCCAAGAACTATACTTAAGGAAGGAATACTTTAGGATATTCACTAAGTGTATGGCTTGGTTGTTACTGAGGACTGAAGGGTGAGCACATTAATAACTGGCTAAAGAGCTGGTCTCTAAAGTTCCTTCATAGGTAGTTGGGTCATATAATAATAATAATAATAAAATGTATTATTTTGTTAAGCCATAGTTGGATATCAAAATCACAATTCTGACTACTGTATCTGGTTTGGTAATGCCATCTGAACAACAGAAGAGCAAGAATAAATTAAACGGGTGTTCTGTTGGCTAGCAAAATTGTCTTGCAGCATCTTTGAAAATATTGATAAGAACAATACACTGCAAGACTCCAATCCTAATCTCAGAGATTTGGGGTACATTTGTGACAATGTCCTGACATCATCAGACTAAGTTCACAGGTTTCTAAGGTAAGTAGGAACTTTTAGAAGCAGCATTGACTTTGATGACAGGATACATTTCACCATTTTTGCTAAAATAAATAAATAAATAGCCTCACAGTTGTATGGCATCCTCGTGTAAATGAATTTTATGATATGCAACATAATGTGATCATTGAAGTCATTGTAGAATTTTACCTTTTTACAATGTGGTAAAATGTTCGTGATAAAATGTTATGAACTAGTGTCTTAGGGTTTTGATTGCTGTGATGAGACTCCATGACCACAGCAACTCTTATAAGTAAAACATTCAGTTGAGGGGGCTCGCTTACAGTTTCAGATGGTCAGTCCATTGTCATCATGGTGGGAAGCATGGCAGTGTACAGACAGACGCTGTGCTGGAGACACTGAGCATCCTATATCATGCAGGCACAAGAAGTCAAACTAACACAGGCAGTGTCCTGGCATAAGAAACCTCAAAGCCCACCCCCACAGTGACATACTTCCTCTAACAAGACCACACTCACTCCAACAAAGCCACACCTCCTAATAGTGCCACTCCCTATGTGATTATGAGAGCCAATTACATTCAAACTCCCACAGCTAGCTAACCTTGAAGATGGTCCCTGATGTTTCCCAGCACGAGCACCCTGTATTTTCTTCTCCCGCATTTAGTCAGTACATCCAATACAGCACCCCAAAAGGGCACTTTTGAGATTTTTATAAAAGAGTGTAGCTTCTATATTAAAAGACTCATTTTCTCCTTTTTTCCTCTATTTCCTTTCTCTCCCTGTCCCTTCCTGTCTTGTGTCCTAAGGGGAGGTCGGTTTCTGCGTCTGAGCAACTCCACGGAGAGACATGCCTGGTCAGGAACTGCAGTCTCTCTGTGAACAGCCACAGCAATGAAGCTGAAAGCTAGGTCTCAAACCGCTGACATCAGGAGGACAACCTCGTAAGATTTCTCCACCCAGAAACCTGGGCTGAGCCTCTTCCCGCTTCTCACACTCAGTCTGTGTCACGTGATGAGTGCTTGCTATCTTAAGCACGTAAGCTTTGTGGTAACTTGTTGTGCCCAGGTAATTTGTGCAATTCCCTGGAAAACAGACATGAATGACAGGAAGGTTGTCGAAGGCTAACATGGGCTATCGCTGAAAGGTTAAGAATGGGCTGAGGAGTTGACTCAACAGTAAAGGTGCCAAGACTGAGTTAAATCCCTGGACTCACACGTAGAGTGAGAACTGAATCAGCAGGCTGTCTTCTGACCAGGCGGGTCATGGGAGACACATGCGCACCTATGAACAACAAACAAGCAAATAAATGTTTTGAAAGTTGTGAGTAACGTTTGCTTTTTTACCACATTCCCTATTGCTTCCAAATTAGCCATATTAATTTTTATATCCTTTCTTTTAAAAGAGAAAAAAAAGGGTTGTTTGTATGTCTATTTTAGCAAAAAAGTGTTACTTTAAATGGATTTTCTTTCATTTTATCATCATATGAAAATTACCACTCCTGGGGATTCTGTTTCATAGAGGTATGACCCACATTAGTGAGAGCGCATGAAAAATAATTCTACATTCTGATGTAACTTATGTTTCCAGAAAAAAATAAGAATTCTACAAATAATTTCTGCATACCAACACTCCTATACACTAACATTCTGTAACTATAATCATCTTACAGTGTGTGCACGGGAGCATGCACGTGTGTGTGTGTGTGTGTGTGTGTGTGTGTGTGTGTGTGTGTGTGTGTGTGTTCTTCACATCAAGAGTCTTGAGGTTCACTAGAACTATCAATGACAGTGCAGGGAAGTTTATAAAATCAAATAAAGAAAGAATTGATCATATGGAAATCTCTTGGAAAATTCTAGAAAGAGTAAATTAAGTTTTTATATTTCTCCATCATTCATTCAGCTCCTCTTATGTGCTCGTTATTATTAGAAGAGCCAAAGATATGTCAGTCAAATAATGACAGCACCTGCCCTCCAGGAGTATGTGTTCTGGTAAGAAGAGGAAGATAATTCACGTGTATAGATTTAGACGACTGCTTAAGAAACCAAAACAGAAATGAGGTAGGTAATACAAGGAAGCATGGTGTTTTGGGTGTA
Source organism: Ondatra zibethicus (assembly GCA_004026605.1). NCBI lineage: Eukaryota > Metazoa > Chordata > Mammalia > Rodentia > Cricetidae > Ondatra > Ondatra zibethicus. The sequence goes on along the minus strand of PVIU01010662.1, from coordinate 24,425 downwards.
GTGTTAGAAAAGGATTTGATGAATGGGAATCGTGACCTAATCATGGGAAGGAGAGATAGTATCACACGCAAAGGAAAGGAAAAAGCTCCTGTGAAGACTCAGACAAAAACAAGCCTGGTATATTGAAGACAAAATTAATGGAAAGAAGGTGCGTGCCTTGTCATAGCCTCACAAAAAGGGCTAATTCAAAGGATAAATACATTTTTCTAAGGTTTCTGTATTTGTTTCTTTTCTCACGACTTATCAGAGGGCCACCAGAAACAACGTAAGGAACAACAGAGTTAGCTCAGGTTTCAGAGGGTCTCGGTCCACCATGGTAGAAACAGTACGATGCCTGGAACAGCCATGGGTTGGAAAACAGAGCTGAGAGCGTCCACAGCGGCCACAAGTGGGTGTAACCTTGGGAGGCTGCTCCCCTCAGCCACTTCCACCAGGCAGGGCTGTGGCTCCTGGCAGGTGAATGCTTCTGTGGATGCCCTCAAACTCATGTGAGAATGGGCAGCAAAACTTGGACGTGGTTGTTATTAGAGACGGAGAGGGAGAGGGGGAGACACAAAGTTAGGAGGGGCAGGGAGGACATTATATCTGTAAAGGTAAATGTGACCACCATGCATTATATAAAATTCTCAAAGAAATAATAAAAATATTATATTGAAAAAAGAAAGGTTCACTTCAGCATTGAAGAATAGAGAAAGTCTGTCACCTCCCCACCTCTTATTAATTAATAAAACGATTCCAGGAAGTGTCTGAGAAAATAACAAATTAATCAGAATAAAGGCCTCAGGAAAAGAGGAAGCTGTGGTAAAATGAAGAGCATGGGAAACCAGAGGATTCAGGGTAATTCAGGGCAAATGAAGGCACACTTGCCACGTTTCAACAACTGTTAGAGAGACAACCTGAATGGAAGAGAGCATGGCTAAACAGCTTTCTTCAAACCAGAAGTGAGTATTCAGATCAATACAATTGAACCTGGATATTGAGGAAACAGAAAAGACTTAAGAAAAGACATGAAGACTTAAGTTCTAACCTCTCATCTTTATTGTGCTGGGGAGTGGGGGGGAGAGAACTCAGACAGAACTTAACTTATTTCTTGCTCGAAAATGTGTCCTGACATGCTGTGTGGACACCCATGAATGGCCTGCCCCTTTCAGAACAGAAACAGGGGAGGAATGGATGGGGGCAGCAGAGGGAAGGGAACGGGAGGAGAGGAGGGAGGGGAAACTGCACTCGGGATGTAAAATAAATGAAAAAAAAATTAACTAATAAAAAAATGTGTGCTGAGATGACTTCGCACACATTTGTACACTATTATAAGAAATTTAGCTTACTATAAATATGTAATTTCTAAGCACCTGCAGAAGAAGAAAGTCCATAAAGAAAATATAGAATATGACTCAACATATATGACCTTCTCAGACGGGTAAAGCTAGAAAGACTACATGAAAAAATTTAAAAAACCTCTCCATTATTTCTGGAGGCTGGGTGGTGGGGTGGTGGGGTGGTGGGGATGGAGTGGGGTGATGCAGAGGGAGGCTGAGCATGTGGGGCACGGGGAGTTCGCAGTCAGTGGGAGCATTCTGCACAACATTGTTCTGGGGGAAATTCAGGACATCGTTTCTGCCAGAACTCAGAGAACTGTGAGGAATGCTTAGGAAGCCCTGACCTTAGCTACGAATGATGGGTCAATATTCATTCGTGGGTAATAATGTAAGCAATGCAGGGACACAAGATGGTAGACCTGCAAGAAGCCGGGGATGGTTGAGCGTTCAAGAACATCAAGGGGTGCTTCTTGTCCCCCCATCTTTTTTTTCTTGTAGATATAAATGTACTTTATGAGGTAAATGCAGTAGTAAAAAAAAATAAAAAACATATCTGGAAGCTCCAACTGTGTACATATAGTCCGCACCTCACACTTCTCATCCACAGAGAGTTCAGACTGCAACACAGCATGAGGCCAGCTCAGCTGTCTGTGGTGGGCAGGCCCCTGACACTGAGCACTAAGTGTCATAGAAAATGTCCCCACCCTCGAAGGCCCTCACCACATTGTGGTGTCCCACAGTCTCCAGCTTGCCAGTGCCAGCACCATCAAGGGCACTGAGACGTGTGGAGTCCTCCATGGAAAACTGATGAGAAATGCGTTCACAGTCACACGTGCTCGCCCCAGACCAAACAGTGGACTGCAGAATTGTCACACAGAGAACGAAAAGCATTTTCCTCAGGCAGGATGACTGGGACTCCTCACTCCTGGCTGTATCCAGACCCACGCAACCCAAATGGCCTTTTGTCCAGTGTGCACATTCGCCGCTCCGATAAAACGATGTTTCCAGAACCCATGGCAACTGTCTGCTCTGCCAAGTTCCAGGAAATTGGATAACTGGATTCTTTCAGTTAACTCATTGCAGCCTTCAAGAGATTCCACGCTGCCGGCAGGGAGGCTTTCATCCCTGCCTCAGAGAGCACACCTGTCCTGTACCTCAGTACCTTCACTGTCAAAGACAGAATCACAGCGCTGTGACCACCACAGACCCTCAATAAACAGCAGTCACGGTGCAGGGAGATGGCTCATTGGGTAAAGGCACTTGTCACCAAGCCCAATAACCCAAGTTCACTTCCTGGGATCCACATGGTGGAAGGAGAAAACCAACTTCCACCAATCTGCCCTCTGACATCCACTTGTGCACTGTGGTATGTGTGTACTCCCCTAAATAAATAAATAAAATTAAGATAAAATAAAACTTAAGTCTAGGAAAAACTAAAAAGAATATTAAGAATTATAAACAAAAGCAACAAAAGGTACAGGTACCAAAAATGAGCACAATGCCAGCAGTAGCCAGACTAAGTATGAATCATTTAAGCTTATGTTAGAAGATGCAATAAAACCCCACTGTGCTTACAGGAAGACTCTAAATGGGATAATTGAATACGAGGGAATAAAATATACAAATCAGTGCAGGGAAATAAAGCAGAAGTGGTTATATTAGTCTGTTTGCATTTTAAAATTCCAAGAAAAGAGGGACTCATGCATGACTCAACCCGTGAGGAGCTACTGACGGTTGATGGCCTCTGGGGAGGGGGAGTCATGTTTCTTTAAGGGTGTGCCTTTGGTACACAGGCTCTAGTGGGTGGCCCTAAGATATTAGTATATAACTTAGAAATCATAAAAAACCAAGACAGTAAAAGGAGACCAAGGGATGGAGAGGAGCGACAGAGGGAAATAACTGGGTCAAAGTAATTTGAAAGGGGAATTGAGAAAAACAGGGGAGATATTAGTGAGAGAGAGAAAGTATACAACACAGAAAGAGGGGAGGAGGGACAAAATAATAGAAAATGCCTTGAAAAGTTATGGAAATCCTATTATCTATTTCCCTATCATATTATTGTTATCTATTTATCTAAAATACATATAAAATATATAACTATATGGACATTTACTCATGAGAGAGAGAGAGAGAAAACTTAAATAACAATTTCCACCTGAGGTGTCAATACCCTTCCTCAAGACCCATGAACTATTTCACAAAACCCTAATACCAGGCATGAGAAGCCTCCTTACAAGTTTCCCCAAAAACATTATAGGTTATTGCTGTTGCTCTTGGTTGCCCCTCAGAGGATGAAGGTTATGTTCCTATTGTTAAAGGCACCATGAACTTCAGACACAGGACCCAAAGGATCTAAGCTATATCTGACCTTGAAGGCCTCCTTCCTGAGAACCAGCTTTCATAGTTCCAGAAGGTGTCATGTGAGCATTAAAGGAGGGGAGAAAATGTGCTTCTGCCCAGCTATGACACCTGTGAACCACAAAAACAACCAGCATGTCATGAAAACCCTAAGAGTGTAATAGTGGCACTCATATATGATGTGGGATTCCCTCTGTATGCTGTGAATACGTTTTATTACCATTGGTTAATAAACTGCTTTGGCCTATGACAGGGCAGAATGTAGCTAGGTGGGAAAACTAAACTGAATGCAGGGAAAAAGAAGGTGAAGTCAGGCAGATGCCATGTAGCTGCTGAAGAAGAAAGACACCAGAACCTGACTGGTAAGCCACAGATAAATAGAAATGGATCATTTTAAGATACAAGAGCTAGCTAGGAATATGCCTGAGCCATTGGCCAAACAGTGTTGTGATTAATACAGTTTTTATGTGATTATTCAGGTCTTGGTGGCTGGGAAATGAAAGCACAGTCTCGATTACACATATGTTAGTGACAACCAACAGCTGTCTAATTGAACTTAAAGTCCACTCAACTATACCTGGTTCTGGAGCGCTAGCCAACTAGGTTAAGTGAGACCATGGATCTTGACACTTTACTAAATCAGTATGATTCCTAACTGCATTCTGAATATTTTCTCATATATCTACAGGTAAATGCAGCTCTTATCCTTCAACAAAGAAATACCTCTTGGGTCAAGATCATGATGGGAAAATCCACTGAGACAAATGAACCAAGCTCATGGGAACTCATGAACTCTAAACCGACAACTGGAGAGCCTGCATGGGACTGAACTAGGCCCTCTGCATGTGGGTGACAGTTGTGTAGCTTGCTCTGTTTGAGGGACCCTGGCAGTGGGACCAGGATCTATCCCTGGCACATGAGCTGGCTTTTTGCAGCCCATTCCCTATGGAGGGATACCTTGTTCAGCCTTGATGTAGGGAGGAGGCGCTTGATCCTGTCTCAACTTAATGTGCCAGGCTTTGTTGACTTCCCATGGGAGGCCTTACCCTTTATGAGGAGTGAATGGGGAGTGGGCTCGGGAGCGGGGGAGAGCATGGAGGGGGAGTGGGAGGTGGGATGGGGGAACTGTGGTTGGTATGTAAAATGAATAAAAATTTAAAAGAAATAAGAGAAATACCTCTTCACAACAGAAGGAGAACATTGCAGAAAACTACAACTGGTCAAAATGCAGAGAAAAAATGATTGTGTAGCACCCTGCCCTCACGGGGACATCTACAGAACAATTCCTGTTGTAAGGCTCAGAGAACATTGAGGACAGGGGGTAGAAAGACTTAAGAGTCAGAGAGACAGAATTCCTTCTGTAAGATTTTATCTCTTAGAAATCTCAGGGAAGCTACACCCATTATGTTCTAACAACATGGCTACCTAAACAAGACCTAAACAAGGAGACCCAACAGACATGCTAACATGGAAGGAGGAAATATCATGGGGCTCCAACCTTAGACAAAGAACTATAGGCAACTAATGAATGCTGGAAATGGGAGAAAATAGTGTTTCCCAGGGAAGAGCACCCCAGTTAGTTATCCAATACCAAATGGTCAGCTTCGAAATGATATATATACAAGTGACCTTATACAGAACAAGCAGATTGTATTTACAGATTTAGGTGTGTGTGTGTGTGTGTGTGTGTGTGTGTGTGTGTGTGTGTGTGTGTGTGTGTAAAGCAGCAATTAAATAAAAGGAAAACAGAGGCTATGAATTTGAAAGAGAGAGCAAGTGGGGAGGAGGACATGGAAGGGATTGGAATAAGGAAAGGAAAGGGGGAAAATAATGTAATTATATATTTTAATTTCAAATTTAAAAAAAGAAGAGGACATGACATTGGGAAGAGGTAGGGAGAATGGTCTGCAAGATGGTGGTGAATATGATTAAATACATAATATGCTCATATGCAATTCTCAAGGAATTACTAAAAATATTATATTTTAATATCCAATTATATTTGTTTATTTGTTTTGTTTGTTTGTTCAGGGTGTAAAGATTGAAGATAGGGTCTCACTGTGCATCTCTGACTGTTCTGAAACTCACAGTGTAGAACAGGCTAGACTCAAACTCACAGAAATTGCTTGTTTCTGCCTCCTGGAGTTGTGTGCTAATATACCTGGCTTTTAAATCCAGTTTTAAAGAGGTAATTATTATTGATAAATTTGCACTCCACTAAAGTAACAAACTAATTATAAACTTTTTTGCACCAAGTCACATGACACTTATTTGGAAAATTAGTAGAAGGCACACAAATGATGCCACGGAAAAGATAAGGCTGCAGAGTTTCTCTGATTAGGAGATGTCCAGAGCAGTGTGGCTTTGATGGAGTTGGTGCGGCCTTGCTGGAAGAAGTGTAGACCTCAAGGTAGGCTTGAGGTCTCCTATACTCAAGCTACTCCCAGTGACTCGGTTCTCTTACTGTTAGCCTTCTGATCAAGATGTAGCCAGCATCATGTCTGCTTCCATGCTTCTGACTATGATGATCACCCTCCGTAATCCCAGCCATGATGACCACCCTCTGTGTTCCTGGCTATGATGATCACCCTCTGTGCTCCCGGCCATGATAATCACCCTCCGTGCTCCCGGCTATGATGACCACCCTCCGTGCTCCCGGCCATGATGATCATCCTCCATGCTCCCGGCCATGATGATCATCCTCTGTGCTCCCAGTCATGATGATCACCCTCTGTGCTCCCAGTCATGATGATCACCCTCCGTGCTCCCGGCCATGATGATCATCCTCCGTGCTCCCAGCTATGATGATCATAGACTAAACCTCTGAAACTGAAAATGGCCACTTCAATTAAATATTTCCCTTCATAAGAGTTGCTGTGACCATGGTGTCTCTTCACAGAATAGAAACCCTAAGACATTAGGACTCCAGTTTCTTATCACTGAGCAAGCTACCTGGGTTTGTTTATCTAGCAACAGAGTTTTAAGCACAAAGGCACAAAGGCAAGCACCAATACATAAGGGTCTCTTGGAATGGGTTTGCTACTCTCCCATCAACCCAATTACACCATATGCCAAAGCTCAGAGTCATTCGATGCTATAGTTGAGAGGTGGGGTGAGTATGGCTGATCAACACTGCAGCAAGACTGAATCAACAGCAGGCACAGTAAAAGCTTAAGCTTTAGCTATGGTATTTAGATGTTGGGCCTTGGGAAGTGATTAGGAATTGGTGACACCATTAGGCAAAGCCTCTATGAATAGTAATGGTTTTAGATGGACAGGGAGAGAAGCCAGACAGATACATAGACATTTGTATGCTCCCTAATTGCTACCCTTGATGCTCTGAGACATCTTGGGACATGCCAATAAGAAGGTCATCAACAGATCCAATTCTTTGACCATTGTACCTAAAGAGCCACAAGCCAAAATAAACCACCTTGCTTTATAATTTACACCATGACACTGTGTTATTAGCAACAGAAATGAACTAATATAGTCAGGGTGTATACCCCCAAAGGGCACAGATTCAAGAAAGAGTAAGCAAATTGGAGCCATTGCCACAACCAATCCAACACAATAAATTATTCAATAAATGATGCTGGGAAAATTGAACTGCTCAGAGGAGAAAAGGAGGCTAGATACCTATATTACAACACAATAAATTCCAGAATTAAAAATTAAAGGTAAAATGACAATACTTCAATAACGAAGTTAAGAACAATATGGAGGAATTATTTGCAATATAATGGCAATGGACTATAGGCCATACTATTTCAAGAGATGCTTGAAATAAATTCAAAAGGGATAAAGTAGTGAAGAAAAATGGAAATAGATAATTCAGAAAAGAAACAAATAGGTTCTATATTCCATAAATCTCTGTGGTATCTTTGAACCTGAAACTCCCATCAACTCTGAATTGCATTGCCACTTCAGAGTCACACAGAGGAGCTGAACAAAATTTTATAATCCCTCCAAATCACTTAAGTCATCTGTCTCTTTAAAAAAATGGCAGAGCCCATTTGAATACTGGTAAATCATATTTTGTCTCTTTTCAGGATGAGAGATTGTGCCAAGTGACATGGCGAGGGTGTTTCAAAAGAAGCTGAGCATCTAACTGCCTGGGCAAAGGCCAGCATTAACAAAACGGTTAACTCATGAATTTGGAAGCCATTGTCATGAAAGAAATAAGGACTTCATAAGTCCAGTTTACAAAAGTCTAAATTAAAGGACATTCCTAAATAGGATAGGATGCCTAGATAAGGAAGGCAACAATCAGGAAGTGTCTTGATAATTAGAATGGGGGCTGTTTTGTTTTGAAGATGCATATGAACCATCTATCACAGGAGAGAATTGTTCATTTTCAGTCTATGTGATATATTCGGGGAGTTCTCTCACCTACAAGACTTACACACACACACACACACACATACACACACACACAAGTGTGTGCTAGAAAAAAAGAACAGATTGTAAAACGTATATCTACATCTGCTTCCTCTTCTAAAAACAGACAAAATACCATTTATTTCATCAAGTGTTTTGAGTGTTAAATGAGACACAGGTTGTGGGATGTTATGGTTATTGTAGCTGTTTTTCTTTTCCCTTCCCTTCTGGTTAGTTTGTTGTTTGTTTGTTTGTGGTTTTGCCACTGTGTCCCTGACAGGGACAACACAAAGTCTACAGGTTTCTGTCGGATCAAGGTTTCAGATGCTTCCATCTGTGGCCATCCGGCCACACTGCTTTCAGCCCTGTCGGGGAGGAAGGGCGTGGCCCGGAAGGCTTTCAGCCCTGTCGGGGAGGAAGGGCGTGGCCCGGAAGGCTGCTCACCTCATAGTGGCAGGAAGCAAAGATTGTGTCAGGGAGGAAGGGACTGGAAACCAATATGACCCAGTTCCACTGATAAGGTCTCCCCTCTTCATTTCTACACCTTCTAATAATGCCATCAGTGGGGTAACATTACTGAGGTCAGAGCCCTGGGGACCCAACCCCTTCCTCAAACTCAGCATCTAGAAACCAAGCTATTGGAAAGGATGCCTCATATCCCAAACAGGACACCTTCCTCTGTGGGTTCCTATTTCTTGGGGATGATTTCTAGGCCCTTATCTGGCTGTTCACATCTTCCTGTTCCTGTCCTTCCCCACCGCTCCAAACTTGCCCTCAATGGGAAGTTACTTTTTCTACTTGCTTAGCACTTGAGTTTCTTCTTTGCTCAGAGGGTGGGGAGAACTTTCGGTTTCACTTAGCAATGTTTGCAATGTAGCATGTGCTCCACGGCTTTGCTTTGAAGTTCCTCATTTTCCCCTAGTATTTAGTGACATTTACTACCTAATTGTGAGCTCACATTTCTTGACTGAGTCCATGTTGGGCGCCTAAAGCATTGGGCTATTTCAAAGCGGGTTTGTTTTCTCTTGATAATGCCAATGATCACAAGTACCTTAGCTTGTGATAGGAAGGAGCCAGTTTTCAGTCTGTTCCCATGAAATGATATTTATACCATAATACTCCAAAGCTCTTCCCTGTTTTTCAATATAATTTATTATTCCATTCTATGAGGAACACCGCAGTCAAAGACTAGAAACACAGCCTAGAAGCACGGCTTGGATAATTCTTGGATGTGTCTCTCTAAACCCAGAAGCACACTTGCTGGAAGCTTGGTCTCCGGTGTGGTACTGAAAGCTGGTGGAAATTTTAAGCTTATCCACCATAAGCACAGTTGGGAGGGCATTAATGCTAGCCCCCCAGGATGGGCCACGTCCCCCTCCAGGGATCAGTTAGTTCCGCAAGATCACGTGATTAGAGACGAGCACAGAGCCTGGCCCCTTCTGGCCTTCCTGCTTCCTTCTCGTCCCATCTGAGCTCCTTTTGACCTGCCTCTCTCACACATTTCTGCTCGGGATGTTATCTGCTGCGAGGCTCTCACCAGATATCAACACCAGCTGTGTGCTTGAATCTCTGCGAACTGAGTAAGCCTCTTTCTTTCCTTCTTTATAAAACACCCAGCTTCAAGTAGTCTTAGAATAGCATAGAAGAGACTGAGACTCTCACTCTTTCAAATAAATGAGTAAATAAACATAGTAAATGTGGGCGACTTTACAGGTATCTAAACTCACGTGTGCGCCGGCCAGAACGATAACTACGTTCATGTCATCATGTAACATCTGGAGGAGAATATAAAATCTGCTGGAATGGTAACAAACGGAGTCTTTTGTGACTCATTCTACATGTCTCACATTGTCTCAATACTATACACTCAATACTATATATATGTATATGTCACCTATTTGTCAACTTTGACATTTCCTACAGGATTATAGCATGAAACCAGTCAATATTATAGTCTTTGGATATATATATATTCGATTCCGTAAATACTCAAATGTAACAGTACAAATCAAATAAATATGAATACACGTTAGTAAAACCTAACTTTGTAGATGCCCTGCAGGTCAGTGAAGAAAGCTTGTGAGACAGTTGAGCAGAACTGACTCAGGACAGAAAACATTTCACTCACTTTTATTCAGATTCGGTCTGAGGACTGTGGAACCCACTTCCACCATGTAGTGTGGCTACACCACACAGCCTCGCCTCAGAATGCTTGAGTTAAGACAAACAAAGACTGGATCTCAGCAAAACCATTATAGATTTAAAGAAGAACTCCAGCCAGTCATGATGGTGGACACTAGTGCGTCCAGCTACTTGGAAGCCTGGGAAGGCAGTGATTCAAGTTTAAAGCCTAGACAAGTCAGTGAAGCAATGTCTCAATTTTTTAAATTTTGGGAGTACTTGCCTGGCATTATCAAAGCCCTAGTATGAGTGTATAATCCTGTAAGAGAGAGAGCGATTGTGGGGGGACGGTACTAGAAAACAGTACAAGCAACAGCTCACGTCAACATCATGAAGTTCTGAGTTCAAGGTCATGATGCCAAGTTTTCTTTTTAAGCCTCAGTTCACTCTTGAATAAAATATGCTTTTGTAAGACAAACTAAGAGCATAAAGGTTAAAGTATTGCTAACATGTACATTTAATCTATTCCTCTTAGCATAACCCACTGCATTGCCTTTGAAAACAGCTAGAAGTCTAGGGAGGGGGTGAACAAAATTATCAGATTTGAAGCCAAAACGTGAGCTTGGAACCCAACAAAAGCCAAATTTCTTTCCAAACAAGCATGAATATTAACAACTCAGTGTTTGCCCCTGGATCATGAAAAGATGACCTGACATGAGAACTCAAAATCACACAGTGGTCCTGAGAACATGCCCAAGAACATGAGTTGTCTAAGCTCAAAAGGACTCATCTCTATTGAAGTGAAGTAAGAACTTAAGACTTCAGATCTACAGTATCTACATCAAGGTCTATCTATGAGAACATCAGGTCTCCACAGATTCTCATGCAGTATCTTGGGCTTTTAGCAACACAATGAAATTAATCATTAGAGAGAGAGAAAGAATTTAAGAGAAAAACTACCAAGTTCATGAATAGCCTAAGGCACAGAGAAAGGGATCAAGGGCTTTTGATGTGAAACAGTACAAGCTGAACATCAAGAGGGGGATGGAAAAGATGATTTCCAGAAAGAAGTGGTGGGTTGTAAGTGCTTAATAATCTAAACAATGGATTCATCTCAACGAGAGTCATCTAAAAGCATTGCCTCAGATGAACAGATCTAACCAATTTGTGATCTATATCACCCCAGCCATCCTTCTGCAAAGCCCTGAATGGTATCACCCTGTGGAGTTACAGAATATCACCAAGGGAATGGACAGAGAATTTCTCCTTGAAAGGACAACGGGCTTGGGATACTTGCCTCTCCTGAACTGCGGAGGTAGAGCCACGTTGCTAGGGAGACCAGGAGGTATCAAGGACAACCCCTCATAACCAGCCTGCATAAAAGACTCATGTGACAAGAAGATTGTGCTGCCAGCATTAATAACTCTGAAGAGGCAATCCAAGTGTGAATTACTCCAGTTGAGAGTTTTTGTATGGCACATTTTAAAGCAGACTAGTCACTTTTACACACACTTACACAACTGACCTGTAGTGCTAGAGGGAAATGTCCCGTGCTATCTTGGTTTCTGTGGGGAGGGATCTCACTCAAGTCCCAGTTCACACTTCCTCTCTCTGCCCAGTTAAGTGCAGCTGGAGGCACTTAACTGATGGGAAAACTTGGGAAGTGTAGCATGTACTCCTTCCCTTCTGTCTCTCAGAGGAAGCTTGCCCTTCCAGAATGTGTCTGCAGGCCTTACAAACTGCTTGTCTTGCAAGCCCAAAGCTCAATCCTCAGAACCCACATTAGAAAACTCCAGGCATAGAGGCATTTTACACACCTAACCACCACCTCAGCTGCCAGACAATATACGTTTCCCTAAAATTTTATCTAATTGTTGTGAACTGTGGGGAGATAAAGGTGCCATTAATTAGAACTACCCTTACATACCTAAGGATGCTTACAATATGAAGGGTTTAACTCGAGTCCAAATACTTCATAATTGAGAAGGTCTTAACTGGATGCCTTTATGTGGGCTTTGAGAGGTCTATAAACTCCCAGAAATATATGGAAACATTCGCATGTAGATGTATTTTTCTATCCCTATGGAAAGTTGAACATTCATCCAATCGTTCATAGAAATAAAACCCTAAATGAATTGTGATATTGAATATTTTCAGCATACCTACAGTTTTAGAATTTTTAATTTTACTGTTTTATATATGTGAGTGTTTTACCTGCAAATGTATATGTGCACCAGATTGCCCAAAGACATCAGAAAAGGGTGTCAGATTCCTGGAAAATGGAGTTATAAATGAATATGAGCTGCATATGGGTGCTGGAAAGCAAACTGAAGTCCTCTGCAAGAGCAGCAAGTACTCCTAACTACTGAGCCAATTCACCAGACCATGACTACAATTTTAGATTAGTCTCATATTTCCAAAGTGGTAAATACATGCAATACAAATATCTGACTCTACTTGTTCTATTTGTGAGTGTGAGGCTTTGCTAAATTCTCCATGTAATGTCTTATGTTGAAGCTATAGCAATCCCTTTGGCTTTGTTCTTTTCAGAGATGGCTCTTTGGCCAATTCATTACCATAGTCAAGATAAATTTTAAATTAAATTTTAAATTCTTTAAATCCTAAGAACTTGGTAGTTTTTGTTTGTGTTGTAAGAAAGACCAAATATTCGGCATCTTCACTTTTTGAGGATGAGTTCCTTCAGAGAAGTAACCAGGTAACCGGAATACCAGGTTCAAGCTGTCATGACAACCAGAAATGATATAGACTCATCTATTCAGACATCAAGGAAGTGGCCATGCTCTGAGACATCATCTTCTGAGACAAGGCTACTGGAGAAATAAATAAGCAGGCCCGACTCGCTCCTTGCACAGCGCCCACCTAGGTGTGGGGATCTGTGTTTGGGGCCCTGGTTACTTCTCTCACTTGGTAACCTTTCTACGGTCTCTTTGCCTGCTGCAATGGGTAGGGCTGGTTACCACCACCTTGGGTAACTTGGCTAAAGCTCCTTTCCGAGGAACAGCTTTCTCATTCTAGCCTCTGCAAAACGATTCTCTTTCCTTAGCAAGAGCTCCTTGGCCATCTTAAAGATCAACAAGTGGCCAGGGTATCTCTACAGAGAATTCAACCCTGCTGTGACAACCATGACATTTTTTTATACTAGATAAAATAAAATTAATTAAACCTCATAGGAGAAAGGTGGACACACTAGGAGAATGTTAAAAACATATAATACTAAAAAAAAAAAAAAACACAAGAAAGGATAGCTATCCTGAGCACAGGTATAACTAAGACATTACTTCCAATTTTTCAAATTAATAATAATCAGCAGAATTCTAATAACAAATTGACCCACCCATAGTATCAGAAATCTTTCTCAAAAGCAACAACAACACAGCAAGATAAATCACATATAAACACTGGAAATCTCTAAAGTCCCAGTTCTCTTCTCCAGAGAATCACCTGAGCTGGCCTCTTGGGCTTCTGAGGAACTTTCCTGAGTTGAAAGTATTGAACTCCACAGAGACCAGCTGAAAGAATTCCTTTTCAAGCATGAAGAAAGGCAGACATGCCTTAGAAGGAACACCTCAGAGCCCAGCTTGACCCTACAAAGAAAGAATTGTGACCTCTATACGAGCAAAGAGCAAGTCTCCAGCTACACACCCAGATACTCCAGACAACTACGTTTCCAAACTATTCATGGGACAACACATGCAGATGAAGCCACAGGCCTCCGAGTGACTGCATCTGCGCCTGCTCTGTGGGAATTTGCCTGGATGCTTTCTGTTGGGTGATTTCTAGAGTAAAGATGGGCCCTGGTGGGTGCCCTGAATAGAGTAGAAACTTCCAGCAAAGAGGAGTTTAAACATCAGGAGAGCAGACAGCAGGTTACCTCCTGAACCCTAACCAGGGTTCTAGGGCACAATAAACTCTCACAAGGTAGAGATTTTGTAGTAACATGCCATGGTCTTCATCTTCCCTGGGTCACCCAACCTACCTTCTTCTGCAGCCTGGAAGTGACAGGATTATGATAGCATTGATTGGTCTTGCTCCTCTTTTTCTCTCTCTCTCCTCTTTTTCTCTTCTTTTACTCTGTCTTTTCTTTTATCTCTCCTCTTTCTGTCTTCTCTTTTCTTTCTCCTCCCTTTCTCTCTCTTCTCTCTCTCCTCTCTCTCCTCTCTGCTCTCCTCTCTTTCTCTCTCTCTTTATCTCTTCTCTTTCCTCTCTCCTCTCTTTCTCTCTTTTCTCTTTTCTCTCTGTGTTCCAGTCAGGGAGCCGGTGATTCGGGAAGGTGGGGAATCACCCTTGGAAAACCAAACCTCCTAAAGTCTTACCTCCATCCAGAAACTTACACTGGTGTAGGACCAAGGCAACCAATTGTTCCAGAGTTCACCCTTGCACTGCTGGTCAGAGACATCTCCAAGATTTGTGGTGTCAGCCTGTCTGCCCTCGTTTCCTGTATTTCTCTGTCGTTGGCATCACTATTGGAAGGTGGATCCATACATTTCACGATGCTGAGTTTAGTTAGGGTTTGCTGGTATAGTATCGATCCTGTAGATTACACCTGGGTGGGGAAGATAATTCAGGATAAGCAAAGCATTAGCAGTGCAAACACGTTGAGCTATTTAGAAAGTGAACGCATAGATTCCTTTCTACACTACAAATGTGTCCTCGGAGCACATAAAAATTCCCTCATTATGAGCCCAGACAAACACTTCCTCTTTTTGAGTTGACTCTTTCAAGTGTTTTATCCCAGTAACTGAAAGCTGACTATGGCAGTTTGAATGTAATTGGTCCCCATAGGCTCACAGTCAGTGGCACTATTAGAAGGTGTGGCTTTGTTAAATGGGAATGACCTTGTTGGAAGAAGTGGATCTCTGTGGGGGTGAGTTTGCATATGTGCTCAAGTCATGCCCAGTGTCCAGATCACTTCCTGTTGCCTGTGGAATGAAGATATAACTCCTTCTCCACTCTCAGCTCCTCCTCCAGCGAGTCTGCTTGCTCGCTGCCGTGTGCCGCCATGATGACAGATAATGGACTAAACCTCTGAAACTTTAAGCCACCCAGTTAAATGTTTTCCTTTATAAGAGTTGCCATGGGCATGGTGTCTCTTCGCAGCAATAGAAACCCTAATGAAGACACTGACTATACACCCCAATAACGCCTCATTTTAGAGGTCACTCTGTTCTGCTTTTACAGAAGCCTTCAACACATGTTTAAATTAGTAAGTCAACTAGATGCTTCTGTTGTTAAGGATCCTGGTGACACTGGGTGGTGCCTTAGGCATTCATACATGGGAGGGTAGGTGCTGAGTGTGGAGACTCTGCTTGCACGCAGATGATTCTGGGAGTCCCCAAAGCCAGGTTATTGAAACAGAGGGCAAAGATTCGGTGTCTGGGTGAACCCGCGAACTCTCAGTCGAGACTGGAACTTGGGCTCCAAAGCTTCTTCTTCCTCGTCCCCTGCAGCCTTATGATATTTCCTACACCGTGAAATTTGAAAATCAGTCACAAGGCTGATGCCAATGAAGAGCTAAGAGAATGCATGCTATTCTCAAGTATTTCCCCTTATGTAAAATAAACAGATGTGAACTCTAGCTCCTAAGGTTAATACCCTGCTTTGGTCTACATTCAGAGGCAAATTTTGTCAAAATTAGACATAATTTGAGTACAGGTTCCTTTTTATTTAAATTTTAATTCCTCTACAGAAGCCAGTGCTTGAAGTGTTCAGTCACAAATTCAACAATAAGCCAACCCAGAAACTAGATATTTTGTCACATCAGCTTATAATAGTGTGTGATAAGCATAAGATTTCTTCTTTTATGAATCAAGGTGTTTAAAATAAAATTAGTATTGAGGAAATAGCTCAGTCTGTAAAGAGTTTGCCACACTTGGACACATTGCATGATGTGGGCTCATCCCACGGACCATGCACCAGCAAACGCACAAATGATAATAATAACAATGCAGTACAATTACATAAGTCAAGTGTGGTGCCTCACGTGTGCGATCTTAGCACATGAAATGTGGCCAGGATTGCCATGATTTCAAGGCCAGCCTGGGCTACAAGACTTCAAAGTGAGACCTTGTCTGAAAACAAACAAACAACAAAAACCGCAGTTAATGAAATTTCAGAGAAGTACCCAGTGCCTTTCTTTCCCCTTATAAAGAAGCAGCCACATTTGCCAGAGCAGACATCTTGCTGGCTGCAAACGCATTTGTTCTGTGCTCCGTCTGTTATGTGGTCTTTGTATTCTGTAGAGCAGCAATGAAAAACCTTGTCTGTACAAGGCCAGACAGTAAATACTTTCAACTTTATGGGCCATACACTCTCTGTCCCAATTACTCACTCTGCTGTTGTGACAATAAAGCAGCCAAGATAGCTGAAAACTCATGCACAAAGCCAAATGTGGCCCTGGGTATAATTGTCCCACCTCTCTTCTACAGCGGCACACACCTTATTGTATGGCAGCGTGGGAGAGCCAGGCACAGGAGGTTTATTTTATGCACATACAGTTTGATTGTCCTTTGTATATGCAATTCAACTTTTACCTCTTTCCTCTGTAATTTGACTTGCATGCCTTGATTTGCTATGGGATGTGTGAGCTCTTTAATAATGCAGACTGTAATATTGAATATTAATTGTCAACTTAATGAGATTTACAATAACCATGGAAGCAAACCTCTGGGCCTGTCTGTAGGGGGTTATCTAGATGACTTGAACTAAGAAGGCTTACCCTCAGTGGGAGGTACCATTTCATGAAGGAGGCCTCAAGCTCCTGCTGTCCTGATGGACTGTATCCTCATACTGCTACCCAAGATCAGCCTTTCTATATTTAAACAGTAGTGCGGCAAGTAACCTCAAGGGGACACTTTCCCAGAACATCACATAGCATATTCTAGAGGAGAGAGCATGCATTTAATCATCTAAGAGATCTGAATTCAAATCCCGTACTTGTTATTTATTAGCGTGTGACAGGGAACAGTTTCTTCATTTTGTGTCTATTTCATTCTCTGGATTTGGAGAGGTCTGTTATTCAGCGATGAGGCAAAGATGGCATGAGATCGCACATATAAAGACTAGGGTAACCCAGGGGTTCCAGCCCAGTCCCCAATCCTGCGTGTGACCGTTCAGACCTGCCTGTGGCAGCTGTAAGGCTTGTGAGGAAAGCTACTCTCCTACACCAGCCTTGTACAAGTCAGCGCAGTGCAGTTTTCTGAAGAGTTAGAATTCAGAACTGACTCCACAGACCCCGGGCAGCAGATGCAGGCGTTCATCTGCTTCCTAGGTGTCTCCATGTGGATGTCTCTTTATTCCTTTCTGGTTCTTTCCACCAGGACCTTCACACCAGGAGGCCTATCTAAGGCATCTTTCCTACCCCCCTGATCAAGCATTTTCTGCTCCTAGCTCTTTCCCCGCCCCCTTCTTCTCACCCTAGTGGGGCCACAGAAAACTTTCTAGTTCAGAATCCTGCAGGAATACAATTCCTCTGCCTTTGACTGTTGTCACCCGACCCTAACCTGTTGCTGTTTGTGAGGGAACACTAGGGAAGGGGTAGGCCCTAGCCTTTGCCTCTAGTTTACTCAGTTATGATAAGTAAATAAAGGCTTGGCTGCTTTGGGCTTGCCGTATGGCCTTTATGGGTTGCCTCTCGCAGCCAGTACCTGGGAACAAAGCTAATGTACACCAGGTCCACTCCCCATATCAAATATTACCCTCATGGAAAATCCCCACCCAAAGACAGAATAAGGATGTCTTATACAAGTGTCTGACATCTGTCCCTCAGGACCTCGGTGTCAATGTTGGCAGGGTATGATCTGTAACTTTGAACTTCTGCTCATATCTTTGCATAAATATAAATCTACTTTAAAATGTCAAATGTCTGTTCTTTTTTTCATTCTCTGTATGTTTTAATTTATGGGGTTAGGAGTATACATAATTCAGTATATCAGTGATTTCATGTCTCACACAAGCTGAGATACATTTGCCATATTAAAATTTCAGATTTCTCTCAAACTTGTATTGATGTATCCTGGGGAATATTATTTTAAGGTATATGACTTTTGTTTATGCTGCATTTGTTTAATTCTGTGAAGCTGTGTTACTTTGCCTGTCTAAAACATCTGATGGCCCTAATAAAGAGCTGAATGGCCAATAGCTAGGCAGGAGCAAGGATAGGCAGGGCTGGCAGGCAGAGAGAATAAATAGAAAAAGAACTAAAGAAGAGAAGAAGGATGTCAGGGGGCAGTCACCCAGCCACACAGCCACATAGCCACACAGCCACCCAGCCACAAGCCAGCCAACCACCCAGCCACCCAGCCACCAGCCAGCCAACCACCCAGCCACCCACCCAGCTACCCACCCACCCAGCCAGCCACAGAGTAAAAGTGAGAGTAAGAAAAGGAAAAATCCCGAGGCAAAAGTAGTCAGGGATAATTTAAGAAAAGCTGGAAAGAAATAAAACAAGCTAAGGCAGGGCATTCATAACTAAGAATAAACTCCTGTTTGCTCTTTGTTTATTTGGGAGCTGGGTAGTGGTGCCCCCCCCCAGAAAAAGCCAAAAGAGTAAAACATCACACAGCTGATGTAGCTGAAAATAAAATATAAATTGAAGTCTGCGACTCTTCTAGACTTCTTGAAACAGTGAAAAACCACAGGGCTTAATCTTTGTCCTAGTTAAATAGAGTTACTATTGCTGTGATGAAACACCATGACCAAAAGAAATTGGGGAAGAAAGGGTTTATTTCACTCACCATTCCATATAACAATTCAAAATCAAAGAGTGCAGGAACTCAAGCAGGGCAGGAACCTGGAAGCAGGAACGGATGCAGAGGCCTTGGTGGGGGAGGAGGGATTGCTTACTGACTTATTCATCACAGCTTGCTCAGCCTGCTTACTTCTAGAACCCAGGACTACCAGACTAGGGATGGCACCACCCACAATGATCTGGGCCCTCCCCACCAATCACTAATCAAGGAAATGCGCTGGGCGGTAGTGGTACACACTTTTAATCCCAGTACAAGGGAAGCAGAGACAGGGGAATCTATGTGAGTTCAAGGTCAGCTTGGTCTACCAGAGCTAGTTCCAGGACAGGCTCCAAAGCTACAGAGAAACCCTGTTTTGAAAGA
The DNA here is from genome assembly GCA_004026605.1 of Ondatra zibethicus. Lineage (NCBI taxonomy): Eukaryota > Metazoa > Chordata > Mammalia > Rodentia > Cricetidae > Ondatra > Ondatra zibethicus. The sequence continues at coordinate 5,119 of PVIU01010662.1, read as the reverse complement.
CAGAAAAAAAAAAAAGAAGGAAGGAAGAAAGGAAGAAAATGCCCTAAAGGCTTGCCTACAGATGGATCTTCTGGAGTTATTTTTTTCAGTTGAGGCTCCCTCTTCTCTGATAACTCAAGTTGACATAAAACTATAGGGCATGCCTATAATCCCAGCACATGGGGGGCTGAGGCAGGAGGATCAAGCCTTCAAGGCCATTTTGGCTACATAGAAGTTTAAGACCAGCTTGACCTGCATGAGACTGTCTTCCATAAAAATCCTTAGGGTAGTGGGGGAGAACTGGGAAGAGTAGGGGGAGGGGAAGCAGCAGTCGGGATGTATTGTATGAGGGAAGAGTAAATAATTTTTTTTAATCCTAAAAAGACTTTATCTTTTCTGTGCTGGTGATAAGCTATCATGTATGACCCTATAGGAGCGTCACATAATATTTAACATAAAGAATTATTTCCAAATCTGTTTGCTGCTGAAGGAAACAGAAGGCTCTTCCTTCTCAGGAGCCCTATCATGCTACCCATGATGGCTCATTCTCTTAATAAACTTTTCCAAAGAGTAATTCACCTCGATGCCCTTTCTACAACCCTGCAACATCTTTTATTATTACAGCTCTCCTAGTGGTGTCACCTCTCACTAGATGAGCTATAGTGAGCACAGTCAAACCACAGAGAGCACCATAGTAAAAATGCTTCAGGGTGTGCTCTGTGAAGAGGGATGCTGTGTGCTCTGTGAAGAGGGATGCTGTGTGCTCTGTGAAGAGGGATGCTGTGTGTGCTCTGTGAAGAGGGATGCTGTGTGTGCTCTGTGAAGAGGGATGCTGTGTGCTCTGTGAAGAGGGATGCTGTGTGTGCTCTGTGAAGAGGGATGCTGTGTGCTCTGTGAAGAGGGATGCTGTGTGTGCTCTGTGAAGAGGGATGCTGTGTGTGCTCTGTGAAGAGGGATGCTCTATGTGCTCTGTGAAGGGGGATGCTCTGTTCAAATGCTTCAGGATGTTGTCTGTGAAGAGCGATGCTCTATTCAAATGCTTCAGGATGTTGTCTGTAAAGAGGGATGCTCTATTCAGGTCCCTCACAATGAATTTCATATACTATTTTTTTAAATTGTACGAATGTTTATTCAGATAAAAACCTAAATATACTTCACGTAAATAATATTTATTCTTAAGGCCTAGTGAGATGGTAGGTACTCCTATGCAGAGCTGATAACCTGAGTTCAGTCCCAGATCCCACAAGAGAGCAGGAAAGGACTGACTCCTAGGAGTTATCCTTTGACCTCAACTGGTGCACCCATGTGCCTGTATACACACACACACACACACACACACACACACACACACACACACACACACACACACACACGGTCAATAAGCTCATAAATAAAAAAAAACAATTGTTTGTTTATTCACTCTTGGTACTGGATATCAAACACTGTAAGCATGCGCTCTTCCACTGAGCAACATCCCCAGCCATGAAACATTTTTATTTAAAATAGTTTATCATATTAGCTATTACTATGCAGCATAATAAAATATTTGTTTAATATATAATTTAGAATAAGCACTTTTATGAAATTTTGAAGTATCCAAAGTAACTGACCCAGTGACTCAGATTTTCTCCACCAATCTTTAGGAAGCATGTTGTCTGAGAACAACACCAGTGTCCAGCCAGTGACTATGGCAGGCCAAGGTCCCCTCAGCCCCATTCATCTTACTCTGGGTTACTTGTACTGGCAACTATTCCATTCTCATCCACCTAAGGTATTCGCTTGACAGCTAAGACGATGTGATAGATGTAGCCCGTCGTTTTTAAGTAAGCTGCTCGTTCATCATGGGCTTGAGGGGTAAAGGCAAACTTAAAGTCAGTTTCTTCGGGATGCACCCGCTTAACAATGCAATAATGGGAGGACTTTTCTCTATGATAATTACTGTGCTTTACAAGGGGTCTCAAGTGTATTTTTACAATTTATTATCTCAGTTTTACAGGGCAGGAAGTGAGCAGTGACTTATCAAGGCAATGTTGCAGGCTTCTTTTAAATGCTTGCTATTAAAGCTTAGTATTTCTCCTTCACTAAAGTGAAAACCAACAGGACACCTTTCGGCGCCCAAAGCACTGGAGCTGGGTAAGTTAGTTGCTTTGGAATAATAATGGCCTAACCTCCAGGGTCCAGATCAAAGGTCACGCTGTCAAAAAGCAAAAGGGAAGACTTTAAAAGGATACAGGGTCGATAAGAGCACTTTGCTGCCACTTCACTTTTCTCCTGGGTCACAAAAGAGAGAAAGTGAAATCTGAGAAAATTCAGTCTTCTGGCCCCAATGGAAAAAGTACAATATGGTCTATAGCTTTAAAGGGCCACTGAGGCCATTACAATTTAGGAGTGCCCAGGGGTGGAAACATTTTCAGTTCTACTAAGACGGCAGAGTTTATGAAAAATAAAAACTAAGGGTAAGCCATAGATGTTTATGTGTGTAGTATGCAGATTTCCAACAGAGAAAGTCGTTAGAAATAATCAATTCGGAACTGGAGAGGTGTCACTCTTGTTGGGGCTGAATTCCCTGAGCACACTTACTCGGGAGATGCATTGAACGCTTTGACTTCCACGCTTACCAAACAGGCCACCAGAGACTGCTGAAGAAGACGAGCTAAATCCTATAGTAACTAGAGTGGCAGGTAATTAGAAAAGTCAATTGGGTGGAGGAATGTCAGACTATGCACTGTACATTAAATATAAATGATCCTTGTAGTAAACATGCCGTGGTTTCTGCGCGGTAGCTGGAGTCAGAGTGCTTCCAATGCGTATATAAATATTGCTCCTGTCAGAGGTCTGCCCACAGATAATAATGCCAACTGTTCATTGAATATCTTGGCCCTTCTATTTATCTCATTTCATCTTCATCTCAATTGCTCCAGGAAGATTCTAGGTCCATTTAATAAACAAGGAAAGTGAGCCTTGGAGAGATGTGGAAAGCTGGCCAAAGACACACAAATAATAAACGCTATAACCAGATCCAGCCCAAGGTTGTGAACACCAAAGCCTATGCACCTTCAAATGTCCCAGGCCAAGGCAATGACTAGTGTTTGTCACAGAGTGATGTCAACTTCTTTTCTTTAAAAAAAAATATAATTTTGAGCCCCATGTGGTAGCCCATAGGTTTGGTCCAGGACTTGGGAGGCAGAGGCAAGAGGATCTTTGTGCATTTGAGGACAGCTTATTCTAAATAGTGTTCCAGGCCAGTCAAAGCTTCTCGGTGAGACCCTATCCAAAAACCAGATTAAAACACAAGTGTTACTTACATTATTAAGGAGAAATCTGGTGTGATGCTTCAACCACTTCAGGGGAGATTCTTTTAAAAAAATGTCTTATCAATTATTAATTGTACATAATAATGAGTTTCATTGTGACATTTTCACACATGCATTTATTATACTTCATATGTGTTGATTGGTCAGTAGGAACTATGCTGGGAATAAGTGCTTAGGAGCTGCATAATAACTCCTGCTCAAAAGTATTTCAGATGTCCATAAATTCTATGAAAAACACTAAAGCAGACTGCATTTGAAAAATGCAAAATTTGGGAGCGTGGGAAGCAGGGAACTAGTTCTTCTGTTAAGGAGACTCGGGACAAAGATTGAATTAGCTCCCCGACCTGTGGGCCCATTTCTTCTCTATACAGCAGGGCCTTCCTCCACCCCCTGGTCACGGACAACTTTGCAATTCAACTAACCAGCCGTCTCTGTAGGACCGATTTTACAGTCTTGTGTTTCCCTGTTACCTCAGCCTGAGACAGAATTTCCCTTCTGGAAAATAGACCATGACTAAGGCAGCAGCCATGTCTACGGTGGGAAATGACTCGCCAGTGTTACGATACCTTCACATCGGCTGGATGGAGAAAGCACCATCTCTGCCCCAAAGGGGTGGGAGAACCCAGAAACTCCTGCAAGGGCTCAGCTCTCACAGCATTTGCTCTGCCCAGGACCTGACTTGTTTTTCTTGCTCAACTGCTGCTGTGTTGCAGAGAGAAAACCAGGTCAGAGTGCACATGGCTGGCACACCTGCCTCACCCTGGCTTTTCTCAGAAGCCAGCAGCTCACCCTGCAGTGATGGACTGAATCTAAACAGTACCCCAGCTCTTTGGCATCTCTTCCCACACTTCGGGGCATTCTGACTCTTGGTCATCGCAAATCTGCTGTCTTAATAGATATTTATTTGTTTGTTTGTTTTGTTTTCTGTTTGTTTATGTGTTTATTATTGTGCCCACGCCGTAGTCCACCTGTGAAGGTCAGAGGACAAATTTGTGAAGTCATTTCTCTCTTTCCACCTTTAAATAGGTTCCACGAATCAAATCCAGGTTATGAGTCTTCACAGAAAGCACTTTAATCAACTGGGCCATCTGGCTAGTCCCAACCTGCATGTTTTTATTATAATGAAGTTCTTTAGGAAAATTAAGACCCAAAACTCATGCATGTTCAATGTTTCAAAAGTCCAGAATCACTTGTCCTACAGCTGACGCCACTCCCTACCCTGTCATAGCCTTTTCAGTGTGTATGCAATACAGGTTAAGTGTCACTAAAACGTCCAGATCTGACATGCTCCAAAATCTAAAACTCCCTGAACATGGACACAAAATCACAAGAGGAAAGTGTAGAATCTGACCCTGGGTAATCAGAGGCTACAGTAAAAATGCAAACGCACTAAAACCATGGTGCAAATTACCTTCTGGCTATGTATATAAGGTAGAAAACAAAATTAATTTCATGTATCAATTCAGATCATAACCAAGATTTTATACATATATATGTGTGTGTGTGTGTCTGTCTGTCTGCTGTCTGTATGTCTGTCTGTGTGTATTATATAGTTTGGAATGTTAAAACATATGAATGTATACATATATGTATACACAATAATAGTAATTAATAATAATATAAATATTCAACTTTTTAAAGACAAAATGAAAAACATCCTATCTGGAAATAGAAAACACTATCCTTAGTGAGATATCCCAAACCCAAAAAGATGATTATGGTATATACTCACTCATTAGTGGACCCTAGCCATAAACAAAGAACATTAAGCTTATAGCTCACAAGCCTAGAGAAGCCAAATAGCAAGGTGAACCCAAAGAAAAACA
>PVIU01010661.1:0-68862 GCA_004026605.1 Ondatra zibethicus | reverse complement strand
CTGAAGATCCTCTCAGCCCTCCCGCAGTTCTCAGGAGTCCCCAACTCTATGACAATGGAATCAAGTCCTTTCTTCTTCCCTGGGGCAAAATCAGAACTCAGTGACTGGAGGTGGCTAGCCACACCTCCGAACCAGTCACAAGGTGGGCTCAAGGCTCACAGTCCCACCCGAGTATGCTTGTATGATAGCAGAACTGACAGTCTAGCAAAGCAGCCCCCGCCATAGCCACCTTCACCCTAACCATCATCACTGTCCCTTCTGTCCCCACTGCCACATCCCAGAAGCTCCTGCACTTCCAGCGGCAGGAGGCTGGGCATCGCTTGGTTTAGTCTGTGCAGCATTTCGAAAAGAATTCAATTAGTTTTAATTAGTACAAATTTAATCCATTTTAATTAGTTTTAACTGATTATAAACTCTTAATTAGTAAAAAGTCAGGCTTTACACCCAAGAATTTCAGACTGGAGGCTCCTCTTTACAAGCTGGAAACAACACGGACATGGCAGATGCTGAGGGCGGCCATCAGGGCCCAACTCCCTCACTAGGCCTACACGCCTCGCTGCCTGCCTGCAATATGCCTGTCAGCTTGCATTCCCACCTGGGGATGCCTGTATGATGCTTGGATCACGTGGACTGGGCCCTAAAGGCTTCTGCCTACATGATAGAACCCCATCACTCCCTACTCTTTCCGCAGAATCTTTGGGGTCTGAGAAGCTGCTCCTCCTGGCTCCCCAAGTCCCTGGTCCTGCTTCTCAGCTCTGTGTAGTCCCCTACCAGCGCCTGTGTCTTTGGGGCTCCTTACCACGACCTATGAACTTTGAAGGGTTGTTCTTTGGTCCCTGCCCATAAAATGCTGAAATTCAATACCTCTGCCACTCTCATCTCATCTACACCTACCCCCCCTCCAAATATGTGGGAGCCAGGATGCTGAGGCAGAGTGAAAGGACTGCCCCTGCCTGCCCCTCACACTGCCATTCCTCTTCCACACCCTGCCCTTCCCTACCTGTCTTGGTCCTGGGGGCTCAGAGGACAAAGAATACAGAGACTGGGTATGGTGAGAAAAACCTCTAGGTCTGGAGTCAGGGCCTGAATTTGGGTGGGTGGGGGGTTCCTCTTGCCTTCAGTGTCCACATCAGGAACCCGCATTAGCTCAAAGCCTCTCAGGCAGCGGGTTGGTGAGAGTCTTAAGGATATGGGGCAGGCCGGCTGGCAGGCCATCTTCCTATGATGCCAATGGAGGCCATGGGTCGGTGCTGAGTGATTTCCCACCACCAAGAAGCACCACTCAGCTCTGTAACCGTGGATCCCCAGCTCTGTCTACCACAACTGTGACCCCCACCAGCTAGGATGGTCCCTCAGGCTGGCTGGCATCAGAGGACCTCGAGTAGAGGGGACAGCTAGAGACACTCAGCACGCATGGGCAAAGCAGAGGATAGCCCACCCTACCCAACATGAGCGGGTATATTTGCTCACATTTCCTCCACCTTAGATGGCAGCTCAGCCTAGACAGGAAGCATGTGATCACATATCCCATGGTTCCTAGGAATTACAGTCTCTGCAGCTACGGTCCTGCCTTTTGTATTCCGGTTCCTGACTCTTGTAGGCTCAGGTGCTCCCAAATCAGGGGGCCCACCTGGAGCCTGCATCCGACCTCATCACCTCTGCCCCAAAGAAAGTGCTGAGCCAGGGACTCAGTGCCAGACTTTGAGGGTTCTATGTCAACCTTGAGTTTCAAGAAAAACAACTGGAGAAAATCGAGTTCCCAGAGAGCAGCATGAAGAACCATTGCTAAGAAATACTGATGAAATATCAGGGCACGGTATTTTGGAAATAGAAAACTGTGGCTCTTTGATCTTTGTCAAGTAACAGGTACCCTCAGGGATAGAGGGAGGCAGAGGAACCTTGCTGGTTCTAACAGTTTTCACTAGAAAAAAGAGAATCAACAGAGAGTGGTAGAGTTGGCTAAATCAAGACAGGACACAGAAAAACCCAAACACTAGGGCAATTCTTACCAATTTGGCAATGGTGATCATGGAAAAATGAAACTCAGTACTATTAGCAATAGCCAGAGGCAGAAGTCACCCAAGCATCCATCATGGGTGATAGAGAAAGGGTATGAGGCCCACTCACACAATGGACTCTTACTCATCCTTAGAAAGGAAAAGCTGTCTAGAACATGCTACAGCATGGAAGGACCTTGAAGCCATTGTGCTAAGTGAAACAAGCCAGTCACAGGAAAGATGGTGTCTTACTTAGGGTTTATATTGTTGTGAGGAGACACCATGACCATGGCAACTATTATAAAGGAAATTTAATTGGGGCTGGCTTACAGTTTCAGAGGTTTAGTCCATTGTCTCATGGCAGGGAGCATGGTGGCGCCCAGGCAGACATGGTGCTGGAGAAGAAGCAGAGAGGTCTACATCTTGATCCACAAGCAATAGGAAGCAAACTGTCTCACTGGGTGTGGTTTGAGCATATATGAGACCTCAAAGCCCTTCCCTGAGTGACATCTTCCTCTAACAAGGCCACACCTCCTAATAATGTCACTCCCTCTAGGCCAAGCATTCCAATGCATGAGTCTATAGGGGCCATACCTATTCAAACCACCACAGATGCCATTGATTTCACTCTTGAGGGTCCTGCCATCATCAGACTGTTGACACAGAAAGAAAAAAGAAAATGGGATGGACAAAGGGAAGGGGCTTTGGTGTTCAATGGGGGCAGAGCTTCAGTTTGGGGTGATAGGATATTCTAGAAATGGTGGTTATGATTGTACAACAATGTAAAGGACTTCTGCTGCTTGGCTGGTCACCTGAAAGCGGTTCAAATGATAAATGTCATGTTACATGCATTTTACTGCCCATTAAAAAGAATAACAGCAGACAACAGCAGGGCCCAGGTTAGGGTGGGATGGGGGTCTGCTCTGAGAACGAGGACCATCCTGCTCTTCATCCACTGAGACTTGATTCCTGGAAATCATGTTAGCAGGGTGATACAGCCTCAGGTGAGTTTGCTGCACCCTCTTGCAGCCTGGTGATAAGTCTTAGATGTGTAACAGCTGCTCTCCCTAGAACAGTGGTCCTCAATTTTTCTAATGCTGCGACCCTTTGATATAGTTCTTCATGTCCTGGTGACCCCAAACCATAAAATTATTTTTATTGCTACTTCGGAATGGTAATTTTTACTACTGTTATGAATTTTTAATATATTATATAAATATTATTATGTGTATTATGTAATAAATTATTATATTGTATAATATTTACATATGTAAAATATGTAAATTTTTTGGAGCCGGAGGTTTGGCAAGGGGGTTGCAACCCACAGGTTGAAAACCACTACCGTAGAGCAAGAAGAGACTGTCCCCAATGAGCTCTGTCAGTTCCTTTCTGGGGACACACTGGCTTCCCAGACCCTCCTGGGGAAGAAGCACCCTCTAGGGAGGGAGGCCCCACAGCCTACCAGCCACCAGCTTTAGCAGGGCCATGTCAATAAGCTTCCCTGAGCTAACGGAGGCTTCCCCTCGTCCTTAGACCCATCTTTGGATAGAGCCAGGTGAGCTTTGGGGGTGCTGCATTAGGGTGTTGTGCACACACACACACAGTTTAAGGTTGAGGAATTTGGACCCTTGGGTTTGCAGGGAGGTAAGAAGCTATGTGTCCCAGGCCAGTGTAGAAGAGACTCAATGCTCTTTGTCGCCTGAAATGTCTTCCTGCTGGCACCAATGAGAGTGGGCACCTGGTTCCTTCTATCTGGGTTCCCCAAGGACACCTCCAAGTCAAGGATAGCATCAGGTCAAGATTTCGGAGGTGAAAGATTCTCTACCTCTCTGTCTTGGGCAGAGTACCTCCTGTATGCCACTGTGGATGGTGGTGGTGATCTGGCCCTTATCCTGGGAGTTTCAGAACAGTTGCATCCTGTAACTGTTGGAAGCCAGAGGTCTCTTGGGACTATCTTGGCCTGAACTTGGGAAGGCATTATCCCAAGAGGAGGCATTAGGCCCAACCTGACCTGCTAAGAACCCTGGACTTGCCCCAAGCCATCATGTAACCACACTGCCCCCTTGTGGCATAACCGTACACCTACCTGCACTGGCAACCATCTCTAACCAGTTCTGTTGGGTTTTGTTAGATCAACACCGCTTTCAGCAGTGAACGGAATGCTTCCTGCCACAGTGGAGCGACAAAAACACTGAGATCCGAGGGTTCTTTGTAGGGCAGCTCCTGCTCGGTGATGTCCAGTATGCTACCCGTCTCTGCATTCTGGATCTGCTTGGGGGACAATCCCAGCCTTCCAAGGGAATCCAGAGAGACTACATAGCAGACCCTCAGGTGAAAGAACCAGAGTACACACCGAACTGGAACACAAAGGGAGGAGGCAGAAGAGCATGCAGGGCCCCGTAGAGCCAGGAAGAGAAGGCAAGCTCCCTCATCCCTGGTCCTTGGCTCCCCAGCGCGCAGGAAGAAAACCTTGGCAGCTGGTTGTCAGCCGCTGAGCTCTCACCATCTGTGCCCATGAAGGCGGTAACAGTGGCTCCTGTGAAGTGGGTCAAGGAGTCTGGCACTACACTGGACGCCAGTGGCATGAGAGACTAGAGGGTGTCACCAACCTGTGCCTGATTACGGCATCTCCCTGAACCGCAGCCAAATGCAACAGATGCCTGCCAAGGCAGATCCCCACTCTGCCTTGAATATCTGATTCTTTCCTGGTTAACAGGCCCATGTTGGGATTATTTTGACTGATTCCTTGCTTTAAGATCATTACAGGTTCACAGGCCGTTGCACGAGATGATACACAAAAGCTTCCCAGCATCCAGGAGAAGGGCACCCTGTTTCCCCTATGAGGATGCTGCTGAGTTTTTTTGGCAAGATCGTGTCACTGCAATCCTGGACCAGCAACCGATGCTAAGAGGGTTTCATCACATCGGGTCTAGCCACTCACAAACAATATTGGGAAGATGAAGACCACCCCTGCCCCTCCGCCATCTCAGCCTGCGTGATTGGGGGGAAGGGCAAGAGGTGCTTGGGACCCAGCAGCCTAGGTGCTGCTGGTTGGTTTGATCACTGGTTCAGTATTGGTTCAGCAAGGAGGCTCTGAGAACTCTTACTGCCCAAGGCTTCAGCAGATGCCTGTGAGGTGAGTGTTCCGCTGGGCCATGACATCATCCCAGGTGATGTGATTATCTGGCTCTGATGTTCCTGGAACCCAAGGTGACCGTGGGCTGGACAGTGTCTGGAGAACACACCCTGGTGTGTTCTGAGGATTGTTCCTGGTTCCTGTGGTCTCGCTGGTGTTTGGCTGGACACATTCCTTGGGTGATTAGCATGCCTGTGTGTAGTGGGTCAAAGTCCCATCCAAAGTGAAGAAGTGAGATACAAAACAGGGCTGCCAGGCTTCTTCCTGCTGTTAGTTCTCTCATGGCTAAGGCAAGGGTCGGGGCTTTCCGAAAAGACAGCTTCTCAGGGTCTGTCCGTTATAATCAGAAACCACCAGCCTTGAGATTTACAGAAAAGCACAAAACTTGAGGAAAACACCCGACTTGATTGTCAGGACAGTGCTGCCAGGCTAGTTTCTGTCCCCAGCCCCAGCTGACTACAGGAAGCGGGTGCACAGTTGAGAGACCACCCACGCTAGCTAATTGGAATCCTCAAAGCCCAGAAGTGATCCTGTTCCAAGCTGAGCCTTGGCTCTTACCATCACTGAGGACCAAAACTATCCTGTCCTACCCTGTCTCTATTGTGAGCAGCCATGTGGGTACCAGGAACAGAATCCAGATTCTGTAAGAACAGCAAGTTCTCTTAACCTCTGAACCATTTCTCCAGCCCCCCCCCAAAAAAACCCATAAACCACAGATCTTAACTCTGTAACACCATTACTAAACAACAACAAAAAAGTACTCTAAAGCCTAGCATTGGGGGGCTGGGAAGATGGCTTAGCGGGTACAGTGCTTGCTGTACTGAGTGTGTCCCCAATACCCACATAGAAGCCTGGTTAGCAGTATGTGACTGAGACCCCAGCAGTGGGAGAGTGGAGACAGGTGGATTCAAGAGGCTGTCTGCTAGACAATGTATCTGAAACAGCATGCTGCAGGTTTGGTGAGAGACCCTCTCTCACATAACAAAACAGAAAGGTTGGCAAGATGGCTCACTGCTGCTCAAGGCTGGGGCTGGAGTTCAATGTTTAGGACCCATGGGGTAGAAGGGAAGAACCTACTTCCACAAATTATTCTCTGGTCACTTCATGTGCTCTACAGCAGGTGTGCGCGCACAAACGCGTGCACACACGCACGCGCGCGCACACACACACTAAATAAAATACACTTTTATTTAAAAAAAAAAAAAGGTGGAGAGAAAGATTCCTAATGTGAACATCTGTCAGCGCATGAGAAGGAACACATTTGCACATGCATGTGTGCACAGAGGAAAAGATCATTGCATTGAAAATATTTTAATTGTTCGTCTAATTGAGTCATGGACCAGAGGAAATCAAACAAGAACAGCATCCTGCTACTAGACTAACGGCCATGAGACCATGTCACACTGCTGATGCTCCTCACCAGAGAGCACTCTGAAGAAAGTTAATCGTTTAGTTTTCCTCAGTGCTATTATTCATGTGGAAATCTGTGTGGCTGAAACATACCAGATCTGAACCCTACATCTTGACTCTGGGACATTGTGTTCCGCCTGTGACCAAAGGCCAGAGTATCACCATCCAGCTGGCCACTTTCCCTACCACCCATGGCCTCCCAGGACCCAACTTCCTGCTGTCTCCTTCATGGCTGGGTTGGCCTGAATCCAGTAGGACAGAGAGGAGCCTGCAATCTGCCCCCACCCTAGGCCTTTTGCCCATGTACAGCAGAACAGAAAAATCAATGTTATTGAGGTGCGGTTCATAGACAAGAGCCACACGCACTGTTGATTAAAGGGGCTGTGACTAATGATCACGCCCTCCCCATTCTGCCTGTCAGAGGGTTTCCACCTAAGCCCTCCCAGGATCCTCTGCTAGCCACAGGCTTCCTGCCACAATAGGACCTTGTCCCTGGACATCACACCCAGGAGGGACTCTTGCCCTGGCATCCTGTCACCAAGACTCAGCATTCCTGTGACACTGAGAAATCACGCAGTGCTCTGGTCACCATGGAGGCATTGGGATTGTCCTTTATCTCCTGTAGCATGCCTGGGTTGCGGCTAATTGTCAGCAATTTTGACTTAAAAGTGTGATAATCCTGTGTGCATGAGCACTGTGGGAACATATTTTGCTCCCTGTGTGAGCGGGACAGGGGGTTGTACACACTGGACTCTTTCTAAAATAGATGTACCACTTTCACCCCTGAGATTGCTGCATGTCCTCACTAGCACTTAGCATTGTCTGATTTTAAATATTAGCCTTTTCTGAGAACACACTGTGGTCCCCATTAATGAATAATAGTGATGATATAATAGTGACATCAGACACATTTTCACAAGCTCAGTACCCATCTGTTGAAATCTTGCATGATTTGTTTTTATTACATTTATTTACTGTGTGTGTGCACGGATATACACATGTGCTTGCCACAACACACGTATGGAGGTCAGCAGACAATTCGCAGTGGTCAGCTTTCTCCTTCCACTATGTGGGTCCTGGGAATTGAGTTCAGGTTGTCAGGTTTGGTGACAGTGTCTTTAGCCCATCTGCTGGCACAGATCTTTCCTATTTTAAAATTTGGGCATCTCATCTTCTTAGTCTTGAGCTATGAAGGTTGTTTATGTATTCTGTGCATATGCCCTGTATGGCTATTTTCTCCCAGATGTGGGTTGCTTTGTTATTCATTTATTGCTACCCTTTGATGTCTGCCTGATAATTCTTCATTTTGGAAACTTTGCTTCCTGGATTCTGAATGCCTGCCTAAAGGAAGGATTCTTGCCCTTGGCATTCTAGATGAGGTCCCAGAACTTAGCATAACAGTTTGGATGCTGAATGTCCTCTGAAAGCCCGTTTGCTGAAGGCTTTGTTCCCAGTGTGGTATTACAGAACGGTGATGGTACTTTCAAAGGATGGGACCTAATGGGAAGTCTTTAGGTCACTGAGTGCATGACCTTGAAGGGGACTACTGGATCCAGCCTTTGCCTGATTCTTTTTCTTCCTGGCTGGACGACGAGCAGTTGGTACATGCTTCAACTGGAGATGTTAATACAGATGCATTATTTTCCCCCCACTGGGCCTGGAATGGCATCCTGGGTGAGCTCTGGCTGTGGAGCTCCCGTTTTCCCGTTGTTCACTCTGTTCCCACAGGGACCTCAGGTCTTCTTGAACTCCTTGATGTCTCAAGACCGTCTTTTCTCTGCGAGATGCTTTTGTTGAGAGCCAGTCCTTTACAAACACCTTTCTTGTCCTGTGGTCTCTATTGCCATGTTTTAAAAGAAGGTTTCATGTAACCCTAGGTTGTCCTTGAAATCACTGTGTAGCTGGGGTTGAAGGTGAACTTTTTTGTTTGTTTGGTTGAAACAGGGTTTCTTTACATAGCCCTGGTTCTCCTGGAACTCACTACATAAACCAAATTGGCCTCAAACTCACAGAGATCCCCCTGCCTCTGCCTCCTGAGGGCTAGGATTAAAGGTGTGCACTCCCATGCCCGGCATTTAGTTTAGTTTCGTTTTGTTTTCGATCATAAACTTTAGACCCTTTTCTCTCTACTTCCTGAGTCCTGGGATTGCCAACAGACTCATTAGGATATTTACGCTGTGAACTGTAGTTTTCAGAAAAGCCAAGACATCCCACATGCTTGTGTTGGCGATTTCACAAGACTGATCCACTGATTGGAGCCTCAATGTTGCGAAGCTCTGGAATGTTGCGGATCTGGAGCCAATTTATCTTGGGCTATGTTTAGTCTCCTGAATAGCAGCCATTGCCCTGGGCTGTGTCTGACCCAACACCTTTTAGATTATTAAGTAAAACCTTTAGAATATGTGTGTGTGTATATATATATAATTTTATTTACATTCTGACCACTGTTTCTCCTCTCTCTTCCCCTCCAAATCCCTCTTCCCACCTCCCCTCTGCACCAGTCCCCCACATCCACTCCTCCCATGGATATCAACCAAATATGGCATATTAAGTTACAATAAGACTAGGTGTCTCCCCTAGTATTAAGGCTGGACAAGGCAACCCAGTGGAGGAATAGGGTCCCAAAAATAGGCAAAAGAGTTAGAGACAGTCCCTGTTCCCACTGTTAGGAGTCCCACAAGAGGACCAAGGTACACAACTGTCACATATATGCAGAGGGCCTAGGTCAGTCCCATGCAGGCTCCCTGGTTGGCGTTTCAGTCTCTGTGAGCCCCTATGAGTCCAGGTTATTTGATTCTATGGGTTTTCTTGTGGTGCCCCTGACCCCTCTGGCTCCTACAACGCTTCCTCCCCTTCTTCTGCAGGATTCCCCTTTAGAATACATTGACAGCTCCCACCAAGCCCCCAGCTAAGAATGGCATCAGACAGCATTTGAAGCATAAAGCAGAGACGCCCCTGCTTTTCTGTCACCTACCTCCCCGATGTGTTTGGGAAATGCCTTGATTTATGACTTTCTAAAAGTTCGTGCGACTGCTTCTATGTTGGAACATGTGATTCAGAGCAGCCCGAATCTGCATTCCTGAGTCATGGTCCCTCATATTGGCTCAGAATAAACCATCCCATTCTCAGAGGGGACAATGGGACAGATGGGGGCACCTTCATATTCTGTATTATGAAGACACACTTGAACTGCATGTTGTAAAAAGGAGTCAGGGAACACATGTTACTCACAGCTCAGTGTGGACACAGCTTAATAGTTTGTTTGCTCCCAGTTAACCCCTCCCGGCCCAGGTGGCTCTGAGGAGTACAAGATTGGCACCAGCAGAGACCAACTCCTCAGCATTACGAGAAGTGCCTAAGCCAGGCATGATGGCCATGCCTTTAATCCCAGCACCTGGGAGGCAAAGAGGCAGGAGGATCTCTGTGAGTTCAAGGCCAGCCTGGTCTACAAATTGAGTTCCAGGACAGCCAGTGCTGTTACACAGAGAAACCCTGTCTGGAAAAAAACAAAATATAACAGACAAACCAATAAAAAATGAAGTTCCTGAGCCCAGGCACCCACAGAACGAGGGAAGAGGGCAAAGGGTGGTATCAGGAGAAAGACAAACATCACACGTTCAGAAGTGCGCCTGACCACCCGACCAGAGGGCCGGTGCTGAACTCTGAAGACTTGCCACTTCAGTTTCCTCTCATTTTCTCCCCGTGTAGCTGCTGGCCAGAAATGAGATGAAAGATTAACGTCTAGGAAAAGGGTGGGCGAAAGTACTGTCCAGGCCTGCCTGGATGCTGAGACCTGAAGTGGCACCAAGGACTGTGACACCGAAGCTGTGCTGAGGGCCCCGGGACAAGAAGGGCCCCACGCATCACCTTTCCGGACTTCAGAGGTGTGTGAATGCATACCTGCGTGCGTGCGTGAGTGTGTGTGTGTGTGTGTGTGTGTGTGTGTAGCACAGCAGGCCCTTCACCAGGCTGCCTGCTCTACCCTCCTTCCTTGCTGACAGGGTCTAGCATATGCCTTTCCTCCCCACTGACAGCATCCAGACCTATGCTAGAGAGGAGGCTCCCTAAAGGGACCTGAGGATTGGGAGTGGGCAGCAGGTCTCCTAAGGTGCCCACACAGATCATCCTGAGAATCCTGGGGAGGAGAGACACCATCCACGGTGACAGGTTTGAGAGGACCTGCCCAGAATAGGAAAGCAGAAGCTCCTAAGGTGAGCTTGGAGTCTCTGTTCCACTAGGGCCTCTCAAACACTATCCTGAGCTCTCACTGACCTGGAAGTGAGTGTAGAGCTCCCAGAGTGCCCATGTCAGTGCTGACAGAAGGGCCATCCTAGGCCTGTGGACCTGTGTGCCCACGTCCACATGTGGTATAGGCCTTGCTTCAGCAGCCACATGTCACTGAAGCAGGGGCTGTGGAGGAGGGATAGTCACATCCCACTGCCTTTAAGGCATTCAAGATTTATCCTGGCCACAGAGATGGTACATATGTTCCTCCAACACATAGCACCAGGCCCCTAGTGTTCTACCCTGTGCTGTGGATACATCCCTCTTTTTCCATACACCCCCTCCCTTGGCTCTCTACTTTAGGCCCAGGGTTCACTTTGCCAAGGTTGGATGGTTACCTTAGCTCCCTTCCCCCTCACTGGCTATGCTTCAAACTGACCATTGCCCCCGATCCTATATGGCAGTGGGACTCAACTCCTCCCCACACTCCTCTTTTCCACTGGCTGAAGGCCATTTGGCTGCCTTTGGCACTACGGGCTCCTGTAAAACCGAAAATAAATGCTTTCTCACTTCAAGGGGGAAGAACTAGGAAATGGTCACAATCAACTCAAAGCAAAACCAAACTCCAACAGTATAAATAACTCAACGTCCGATGTCTGGGGTCCACTCACGGTCTTCCAGGCTCCTCAAAAAGGTCACGTCTCTGGCTCTGCCCTCTGCAGTACACACAGTTTGTCTTCTAGGCTCTGGCTGGCTCCACTTATCCACTGCCACTGTTCTTGGTGGCCATTCTGTGGCACTGACATCTCCAAAATGCTGGGGTCTTCTGCTGCAACTGGGGTGCCCTTTCACCAATAGCCTCTCCTGGGCTCTCTCCAGTGGCTCCAACCCTGCCACACACTGCCAAGCCTCAGCTGGTCTCCATGACCCCTTCACACCTTCAAAACCAGCACCACCTGGGTGACTCTGACACTACCAAGTTCAGCTGCCAACACAAGGTACAACCTCAGCCACCTCCGGAATGCAGTTCTGTGTGTTGAAACACTCCCCAGAAGATTTCGCCTCTTTGATTCTCGTCTCTTATTAATCACAGCTAATTCTTCAGCTCCAGCTGACCAGAACCACAGATTCTTCACACAAAAGAGTAGTAATGAAGGTGAGTGGGCTGCTTGTTGTCCCAGCCACCCTTGGCTGTGTCCCACCGCCCGGCTAGCTTACACATGAAATAATTACACAGAAACTGTATTAATTTAAACACTGCCTGGCCCATTAGCTCTAGCCTCTTATTGGCTAACTCTCACATCTTGATTAACCCATTTCTATTAATCTGTGTTCACCATGAGGATGTGGCTTACCGGCATGAGTCTAACCAGCATCCATCTTGGGCAGAAGAAGCATGGCGTCTGCCACACTACCTTCTTCCCAGCATTCTGTTCTGTCTACTCCACCTACCTAAGTCTGCCCTATCAAAAGGCCAAGGCAGTTTTCTTTATTCAACCAATGAAAGCAATACAAATGCAGAAGGACCTCCTACACCATTTCCCCTTTTTCTGTTTAAACAAAAAAGAAAGGCTTTCATTTTAACATAGTAAAGTTACAGTTATCAAGCAAGAACTAGTTACCATATAGTAGGAAGTCCTTCTGCATTTGTGTTGCTTTCATTGGTTAAATAAAGAGACTGCCTTGGCCTTTTGATAGGGCAGGACTTAGATAGGTGGGGAAAAAAGAACAGAATGCTGGGAAGAAGACAGAGAGCTGCCACCATGAAATCACCAGAGTCAGACATGCTGAATGTTTCCCGGTAAGCCACAATCTCGTGGTGAACACAAATTAATAGAAATGGGTTAGTTTAAGATGTGAGAGTTGGCCAAGAAGAGGCTAGAACTAATGGTCCAGGCAGCATTTAAATGAATACAGTTTCTGTGTCATTATTTCGGGAGTTAAGCTAGCCAGATGGACAGGAGCAGGGTGGGATGGAACAGGGGGCCTGCGCTCCTTTTACTACACAAGAGGCCCAGTAGAGTCTTTGCCCTCTGCAACCTCACAAGCCAGGCCTCCACCATCCACACTGCTCTCACATTCTTATCTTCCCAGCTCCCACGGAGCTCTCAACACTCAATGACTTTCTATCCCAAAGTCCTTCCACAATCCTCTTCAAATAACGTGGTCAGGTCTGCCACATCAATGTCCCACTATCCTGGTCCCAACTTGTCTTAGTTAGGGTTACTATTGCTGTGATGAAACACCACGACCAAAGCAACTTGGGAAGGACTGGGTTCATTTGGCTTCCACTTCCACATCACTGCTCATCACTGAAGGAAGCCAGGACCTGGAGGCAGGAGCTGATGCAGAGGCCATGGAGGGGTGCTTACTGGCTTGCTCCTCATGGCTTACTCAGCCTGCTTTCTTATAGAACCCAGGACCACCTGCCCAGGGATGGCACCACCCACAATGGGCCAGCCCCTCCCCCATCAATCAGTTATTAAGAAAAGCCCCTCCAGACAGATCTTATGGAGTAATTTTCTCAATTGATGCTCCCTCCTCTCTGATGACACTAACTTGTGTCAAGTTGCCATAAAGGTATGGTTCAGACTGGGAGGGATGGCCTCTCCCACCATTACACACCTAGATTTCCACTGTGTGTTGGGCTACATTTTGCTGCTTACTGGTCTAGGAAGGTGGGTTCTTGGAGAGCAGTCATCCCAGTAGAGCTTGGCTTGGTCCTGGTGCTGTGGAAATGTGAGGCCTGGCATTCCCGGAGTTGGGCAAAGGCTAGGCCGGCCCTAGGGGCCAGGTCCTTGGTCTGGAACATTATGGACTTTGGGACCATTAACAGTGAGCACAGTTGCTGGGCTCCTTGGCTGGAATGGGCATGGCAGGGAAGCCCCATTCTGTTCTTACTCTTCCTGGATCTGTCCAAGGTGGACCTGAATGCTCTCAAGTAAGCCTGGACTGTGGGAGGAAGTGACAGTTGGGCTTCTTTCCCTCGTGAGCCCTGCCAGCCAGGGGCTAAGATAGTGCCAAGTATACATCTCATTCTTCAAACTCCCCTGCACAGCAGAACATAGCAGAAGTACCACTCTGTCTTATTGGTAGTAGGTTTGGAGCTAAAGGGCTCCCCAGAGGCACCCCTGAGCTGAGGTGGACTGCTTGCTCCTAACCTCAGAGCCCAGACCCCACAAGACTACCTTGCCTCTCACACATCTACTAGGAAATAGACGAGAGAGGTAGGGTGTTGGTGGACTCACTTTGGATGATGCTGGGTGGGCAAGGACACTTGTTCTCTGGGGACAATAATGCTGATATTAGGGGGCAAGTTGGGACCCTCCACATGGGTTTGATATCATATGGGATTGAGCTGCAGAGCCCACCCACGCTACTCCGGATGTCTGTGGATCTGTGAACTTGCAATGACAACTGTGGCTGGAAGCTAGAAGCTACTGAGGTTGGGACTTGGCTCCTGGCTCATCCTGACCCCTCCAGCACATGGCATCATCCTGGGTCCCAGCCTTCACTCCCACAGCCCAGACTGAAGGCAACTGCCACGCTTACACAAGTGCTTAAACAAATGATAGATTATTGTATATCCAAGAAACCATTCCTCAAAGCACTTGATCCACTCCCCAAAAGGACTGTGCTATCTTGGGGAGCCTAGAAGGCATTCTAGAAGGGGGCTGGAGAAATGGCTCAGCGGTTAAGAGCACTGACTGCTCTTCCAGAGGACCTGGGTTCAATTCCCAGCACCCACATGGCAGCTCACAACTGTCTGAAAATCCAGTTCCAGGGGATCTGACACCTTCACACCAATGCACATAAAATAAAGATAAATAAATCATAAAAAATTTTAAAAAAGAAACTCCCTTAAATTAAAAAAAATTAAAAAGAGGAAGGCATTCTAGAAGCCTCCTTGCTCTTCCCTAAGGATACAGAGTCCATTCTACCCCTAGCCCACCCCAAGGAGCAGCTCCTTCAGGAATCCTAACATAGTGAGAGACAGGGCTGAAGGGAGCCCAGTACCCTGGAGTCCATGCTGAGCTTGTCAGGGTGCCCACCCCTCCATGACATACAGGTCATGTGGATTGGGTACCATTACCTGATCCTGTGCTTCTCACCGAGTCCCACAAGGGCACAGGCCTGTCTGGCACACAGAAAGTCACACTCCCCATCCTCTGTCTTGTATGTGGGGCAAGTTCTATAGGCTCCTCTTCGCCACTTACTCAGGACAGGTGCTCTGAGGCCTTGCCCTTCAGCCTGGAAGTAATGTCCTGATGGTACAGAAAACTGACACAGCCAGATATGGGAGTCTTCCAGCTCTCCCTAAAATTCTTCCTGCTACCTGACTTACAAACAATTTGAGAGGTGTTCCTGTCCTTTCTACTAACAAGGACTCTGGCATGGTAACGGCAAGGGTCCTGCAGGCTTGAGACTGATTCCACTCTGCACACCAGGAGGTGGGGCAGCAGGCAGCGCCAAGAGCACATGCATCCATGCTGCCAACATGCAGAGAGGATGCCTCATGATGCCATCACTGCTTTCCACAGCTCTGACCTGAGAAGCATTCCAGCTCCCTAGGCAATGCCTTGGGCTCAAGTGTTGAGTTCCCCTTGTACCACTGAGAACCCAAGTCCAGAGGGGCGTGGCCGCCATTGGCTGGGGGAGGAGCAGTGCTGGTGTGGAGAGTAGCCCCCATACCCACAGGTGACCCGTGCATCTAACCACCCTGCATCTTACCATCTTGGGATCTGTTAAGCCAGAGTTGCTGATCAGTCATTCCCCTTTGGACCCATGCCCCTCCCCGTTTGCTCCTAATGGGTATGGTTCTGTGACCCCTGCCCTGCACAAGTACTCCACCAAAGCCCATCAAAAGAGAGGCTGGCTCGGGGAGCCCCGCCCCCTCCTACCTCATCCCAAACAGCCAGCGGCCTTCCATCTGCTGAGTATCCTTGCTGGAAAGGGGGGGGCGGGGATGTTAGAGGACGGGGGTAGGGGTGAGGTCGGTGGCCTAAAACACTTAGGCCAGTCTTCTGTCCCTGTTAACAGAGTCTGGTTGATGGTGGGTGGTGTGTATGTGTAGAGAGAGAGAGAGAGAGAGAAAAAACGCCAGATGCTCCGTTCATCGAGCCTGGGGTCTCCCTGCACAGCCAAGTACAATCCATCGGTACCCAAACGAGGGGCGTGCACTGGTGGTGCAGGCAGTGCAACTCTAGCCCGCAGTCCATGGCTGGCCAGTGCCCAGGTCCCTGGACTACTTTAGCAGGTGGACCCCTGGCACGGGTTTTCAGACGAGCCTGAAAGAGCCAGAGCAGACTTCTGCAGCTAGCAGGGACAGGGGCGGATCCGGGGCGGGGCCTCAGGCCTAAGCCCGGCAGTCACCTCTGTGCTCAGCGCTCGATCAGACCCGGCAGGCTACTGTGAGCCACGACCCAGTCCAGCCGGGTAAGGGGCTCGCTATGGGGCTCAGGCCGGCCAGGCGCGCTGGGGCCGAGGGGTCGGGTGAAGAACAGCCGGGGGTGGGGGGAGGGGAGGGGAAGAAGCGCAGTATGGAGAGCGGCGGCGTGGGGAAGGAGCACGGGAGAGAGGAGGCAGGGAGAGCGTCCTGAAGGGGCAAGGAGTCTAGAGGTGTAGAGTGTTGAGTCTGAGCGTACAAGCTGACAGACGCGCCGCGGGTCGTCCAAACCACCGGGAAGCACATGATCTAGCCGGTGACTAACCGCGCAGCGTGGAGAGCGCATGCACGACTCTTTTGTGGGAGTCGCTGCGGGTGTGGCCAGGTGTTTGCTCCGCCCCCTAGTAGTTCCGCTGCGGGCCCCCCATCCGTCACGTTGGCCACGCCTTTGGGGGGGCGTGGTCAGTCTAGGTAGCCACGCCCCTCCGTGCTGCCCACGGGCCTCCGCGCGGGTTTGTGGGTGTTGTAGTGCGCGTGTGCGCGATCCATCCTGCCGCTGCTGGCTGAACCAGGTACGGGCCTGTGGGGTGCAGAGCTGGGGGGGACACAGATCCAAACTGTGAGTGCCTGGGGAGCAACGGGATAGCACAAGACGAGGTTCTGGTCCTTCAGGCTTCCTGACGGTGAAAGCAGGCCTCTGGCTGAGTTCTACACTACAGGGTACTAGGGGGTCCCTTAAGGGACTGAGAAGCTCCGGGCAAGGTTTGCGGCGTACCTAGAGCCCGTGGGAGTGAATGAAAAGCGCATGCGGGGTCTGCTGGGTGGAAGACCGGCCGAGATCTTTGGGATGCATAGGGGCAGTTGGGTGCGGGACGCGGGCCGGTGTCTGTGGGGTGTCAGAGTCCTTGTGTGAATGCCGAGCATAGGCGAGGACCTCAGCATTGGAAGCCTAGGTTCCGGCGCAATGGTCTGAGTGCTGGCGAGCACCCTGGGCTCATGGTTGCAGAACGCTCGCGAGGGTAAATTCCCCAGGCTGCCTGGTGGAACCTCTGAGCGCCATTTCTCTTGTCATCCTTCTGGAACCGAGTTTCCTGAGGTCAGAAATCACCGCGTGCGCCTGCCCCAGCCTCCTTAGAGCACGTGTTGTCCGTAAGGAAACCCCGCTGCCCACGCCTGGTACGTGGCACATCTCCAAGCCCCATTGTTTAGCTTAGAGGTTTTAGGCACCAGACAGCTCTAACAACTTCCCTTTGGAACAAGAGATTCCTGCAGCCTACACAGCCACCTGCAGCCAATGCTTGGTGTGCTTCCAGCATCTCTGTGACAGGAATCACTCGCAGGACTCCGTCCACATTCCCATTGAAAACTCCTGAGGAGTCTGGCTAATAGCCTGGGTATAAACCATATTCATGAAAACCCCTCACCCTGTGAAGGCGCCCAGCCCTGACCTGCCTGCCTTCAGTATGCAGGTCAGAACCTAAGCACCGCATTATGGAAGTTGTTTTGTGGCTTCCCTCAGTGAAGATAGACTAAATCCTTGCAGTTGCTTGCCTGACTTTAAAGAAGTAACCTCCTCCCGGGGTGACATGAGGACACCATCCCCCAGCAGCCCAGATGGACTAAGCAGACACAGATACTGCGACTTAGCAGAGCCACAGGAGCCACATGTGCCCCCCAACAAGGCACTACTTTGCACCTGCCCACTTCTTTCAGAGAGGCCTGTGTTCTGAATGGGCCGAGGCAAGGGTTGATTCTGGGCATCAGAGCCTGTGGCAAAGATACATTCAGCACTCAGCTTCCACAGGCAACAGGGCTCCCCCAACTCCGTAACACAAGCATTCCAAGATTAAAATAAACCTTCCTGTTTTAAGACAAAATGAAGGTGCTGTTTGCTTTCACTTTTGATTTTTGGGGTGCCGTGGAAAGAATTTTGTGAATGGATGTATTCCACACTCCCTACCTGCTCTTCTCTCATGCAGGTGCTAGGTTGCTCAGAAAGGACCTTGTCAAGCCCCTCCCCTACACCACAGCCTTCCAGGGCTGCCAAGGTTTTCTTTCAGTTGCCTGGAAGAGGTTGCAGGTTATGGAGCAACACTGCGTTCATACGACATATGGTCTCCAGGTTCAACTGTCATGCCTGCGTGCCATGAGCTCCTTCTACACTCAGTTTCTTCAGCTAAGCCGATGACGGGATCTCCCATCTTGCCTTTTGAGATGGGTTTTGTCTGAGCTGAGCCTAGCTCTGCTAGGAAGAGCAACCTGGGCGCTGCTGTAGAGAGGGGAGGCATTGCATCATAGCCCGACTCTGACTCTGTAGGAATGATGCCACCTAGGGTAGAGTGGAATAAACCAACTGGCAGTCTCTGCCTAGGTAATAGTCCGGGGCTTTACCAGGAGCCAGTCCCTGGTTCCCAGTCACCAGGCAAGTAGGTATTTCTGTTGAACAGGTGTTTAAGGTGAAGGCGTGGTCTGAGCACTGGACTGTAGACTTGGAATTGTTCCCCAGAAATAGGAGATGCCTGCGTGTCCCCTGTGAGCACATCCTTGTCAGTCCTGTGGTTTGAGAATAGAAGCCCCAAGGCTTGGGCTAGTCCCTGAGATCTCCGAGGATCTTGCTGTGATATGGTCATGTCCCCTTGAACAGATCTGAGTGTGGGCTGGGTGGGTAGGTGGGGTTTTCAGGACTTCAGAGGACAAACAGGAGTCCATTTTTTGGGCCTTGAGCACAAGAGCCACCTGCCCATCTGAGCACCAGTCAAGGTAGTGTAACTCTGCCAATCTGATAATCCTAGATGTTCATGTCATGTGGGTTCCAGGAGCTCTTGGAGTGACCCTCTTCCAGCTGTGGCGGGGCACCTGTTGAAGTTCTGAAGCCAGATCTTCAGACAGACCCCTGGGTAAGGTTGTGATAAATTCACTGTGTCCAGCCCCCACTCCCATCCTACTGGGTATAAAAGCCTCAGGAGTCTATGAGGCTATATATATGGAATAATATGGAATTTGCTCTTTACTGGTGTCTGGTAACTTCTGCTGTCCCTGGATACCAAGTGACACCAAGTAAACGTGTTCCTTTCACCTCTGGGGATGGCCCCTTTCTGATGAGGGCCAATTCCTGGGGCTTCCTAAGCCCATACTGGGCACAGAGTCCTAGACTTAGCTACATTCCTGGCCGCCACTTAGCCTGTGGACTGCTTTAGTTGAGCAAATGCAGTTGCCAAGGACAATTATTTGACCTGGCCAGCTCCAGAAATATGTGCTGGGAAATGGCTTAGCTCTGTTTGCACCTGCTTTGGCCTCTCTGGAGGGGTCAATGCCAAGGGCTGAACCTCCTGGGTACCATGTCCTCCTCGGCTGTTTGTGTAGGTCTGGGGAAGTTTTGAAAAGCGAGGCCAAGCAGGACAGAGGTCAGCCTGTCCAGCTGAGGTGCCATAGCCTGTGTTTGTGTGTTCTCCAGCCAGACCCCCTGCCTGGCTGCTTGTTTCCATTTGGGTCCTGTCCCAGGCCCTGTAGCTTCCGGGGCCACTTGTTGTCCTAACATCTTCCCAGACATTCCTGCCTTCTGGACCTCTGGAATTCTGCACCCTGGCTCACCCTTCCTTGCAGTTCCCAACAACCAAACCCACAAACCCCTGCTTCTTTAGGGGCCCAGGTGTTACCCAGCTTCTGCCTTATCACAGAAACAGGATTTACAGGAAGGGATCCTGGGCAGTCCTTACAGCTGCATGGTATAACTCTGAAGTCCCAGTGGGACAGCACGCACTGAGGACCCACAGGTCCCTTTTCTTTCTTGAGCCTCTGTGTTTTGTGGGAACTCAAGAGGACATCCTAGGTCTTAGTGTAGGGTCCGTGGACTGAGAATCTGAACCCCCAAAGTTCTTCTTACATCAAGAGAGTCTTATTTGTCCTCTGCTCAGGGGTTGGAGAGAGTTCTACCCTAGTCCGGATCTGCAGACACTTCCTGGAGCAGACTGTAGTGAGGAACCTGTAGAGAAGCAGGCCATCAGTATAGTTCCTCCTCCCCGCCTCTGGCTACCCTGTGCCACACACCGCTGACCTATCTTAGTTCCCCAGCTCCTACATACGATACCCACCCTCTACTCCAGGAGCAGGATAGCTTTATGTAGCTTTATGATAACACCCTTTCGACTTGCACCAATGCCCTATACAGAAAGCCTGAAGCACATGAACCTATAGCATAGATGAGGCTGTATAAATGAGCCAGGATAACTTGGGTCCTGATGAGGGGATGCTGCCGCCGCCTTTCCGTTAGGAGACTGGCAGTGACCATCTGTACCAGAGCAGCCTGTGTCCGGGACAGAATCAGGGAGAGAAAAACACACTGTACAGGCTAGTTCTCATGCACCATAAATACTTGAGAGTGCCTTGGGCCTGTATGGCCTGAGGTCAGAGGGTCAGCAACTGGACAGGCCACTGGTGGCTGGACTCGACCTGCCTTTGGGAGGAAGCCTGCAGTCATCTGAACGTCAGCTCCACCTCCTCCCCAGGCTTCGGTCTGTTTCACTCTTGAAGACCTACAGAGAACTGTGGAGTCCCTCAGGTCAGCTCCTACTCTGACCCCTAACCCCTCCCAGAGCTACCTTTGCCTTGCTCATGGTGGCTGTAAGCTCCTGGTGAACTCCTGCCTCCCCCACTGCCCCTCTTTATGACAACTGCATTCCCCGGCTGTGGGGAGAATGCATGTCAGATCTGTGTACTCGCAGCCACCCCTACTGACCTCCCCGTTGTGTCTTGGGGCACCCCTGGTGTCCTAGCCTAGCAGAGCCCCCTCCTCTTGTCCTCGCAACGCCCAGGATATCGCTAGAACAGTCACTATCAACACCAACTGGTGCTAGCTGTTCCTAAGACCTATAGGTCCGCAGGCTACCAAGCTCCTGGAATGAGGCTGAGGTGCTCCCAAACCTGGATTTTAAATGTTATCATTTACTTAATAAAGTAAGATAATTAGTTTACGTGACTTTGATTAATAGTTAAATAGGTCTAGGTGGCTGAGGCTTGGCTTTGCTTGAAGACTCCTGGAGGCTGTGCTGGCCTGGTCTGAGGGATTAGGCCCCTAGCAGTTCTCAGGTTGGCAGAGCAGGTTGACGATTTGGGTGTGGGGACAGCAGCCACCCAAGGCTAACACTGGGCCTCAGCTGAAAGATTGGGGAGTAGAGTGTCCCTGTGGGCTCCTTTGCTAACCCCAGACTCTTGGCTTTTCCTTCCAGGTGGAGTGCCATCTTTGGTCACCTGGTCTCATGAGGAACTGGGCAACATGGTGCCCACTGGCCAGGCGGCAGAAAAACAGGCATGCGAGGATCCCAGGCAGGACCGTGAACTCAAGTCCTGGCAATGCCTCGTGTTCTATCTCTGCTTCTTTGGCTTCATGGCGCAGCTGCGGCCTGGGGAGAGCTTCATCACGCCCTACCTCCTGAAACGTAACTTCACAATCACGCAGGCATGTTGTCGTCGGAGGGTAGGGGAGCAGCAGTGTGGGCTGGGGGCTCTTTCCTGGTTTGATATATATTTGCAGCTAAGGATGTGGGAGATTACAGGGGCCGGAGAGACTGAGTTGGTCTACCCTAACCTTCCACCTGCTCCGGTGAGCACGCAGAGGTACTCGGCTTTGCTTCATTAACCCAGCCAGACTGTGTGTCACTGGGCTCCAAGAGAGGAAACCTGTGCCTGCTTTGAGACTGAGGAAGAATGAAAATGAAGGAGTGCTGACCTTTACTGCCAGGGTGGCTCATCTGCCATCCTGGTGAGGGAGCCCATGCCCAGCCACGCCCCACCTTGCTTGGCACCTGCCTCCGGCAGGGACTTAGCTGTTTATGTAAAGAGATTATTGAAGGCATTTTCTTCTTACTCAGCCATGGGAACAGAGGGTCCTATTGAAACTCTGCTAATGAGCTTAAATCCAAGCAGACCTGGAAGCCGTTTATTTTGAACTTGCGCTTCATGCTGTCTTTTGATAGGGCTAGATGAAGAAGGGTGAAGAGAAGTCTCTGAGGTCTGGCTCCCTAGCTGCCAGAGGTAACCTCCAGCTGGCCTGGGGGTGTCAGCAGTCCATTTCAGCTTGAGACCTCCCCTATGTACTGACCCAGTTTTGAGTCCTTGTTGCTAGTGGTTGGGCTGAGTTAGCCTTAGCGTGGGAGTCTTTGGGACCTGAGTCCCAGCCTCTGGGAGCCCAGGTGTGCCCATCCAGCTTCCCCTATGTGCCCATTAGCCAGATCTAAAGTGAGGTCTAAGGGGGTCCCTGCAGAAACTCATCCTGGCCTAGGAGGAAGTTCCAAGCATGTCTACCTCCCAGGGAGAGGTCAGGCAGACATCTGGGCCTCACTGAGATGGAGGCTCTCCCTGCCGAGCATCCAGGGGGCCTAAGGCACCTGGTTTGGTCTGCCCCTGCTACTACTGGGCCCTGACACCTCTCCAGGCAGCAGTGTGGAGTCTGAGCTCTGCCCTGCAGCAGGTAGCTCCCCCATCTTGAGTCACAGCAGGAGCCAGGTGAGGGTGGCCCCCAGAAGTTAGCCTCGGTGAAGACCGTGAAGGTTGGATTTTGCAGTCAGCATGCCCACTTCTGCCTTATGGGGTAGGGAGGAGGGATGGCCTTGTCCTCCTCCGGCCTTCCCTCCCTCCCCTGTGCCCTGCGTGGTTGTCTGCTGTGCTCCCCTACCCCCACCCCAGCCCTGTTACCATTCTCTTGCTCTTCCTTTTCTTCCTGTAAATCTGTTCTGGGGTCTACTGGCCATAGTGCTGCTTTCTACTTAGGCTTAAGAAGAGTGCCAGTCAGAAAGCTTGGGTTAATGTGACCCACATGCATTGAATGATGGTTTCTCCCACAGTTTGCTAGCTTTCTGTGGGTTGTACCTGGGGTCTGCAGTTCCTTAGGCTGGAAGACTCTCTTGGTTCCTAGACTCCCTTGAATCCTGAACAGCCAGGGTGTAGACATGGAAGGTACCTTTGTCGTCATTAGGGAGACAGGGGCAATTCTATTTGGCTTGCTAACTCTACAGTACTCAGTGGAGCAGCCAGTGTCGCTAATAACCAGTACTCGGCTACCCGCAGGTGACCAATGAGATCATTCCGGTGTTGCCCTACTCTCACATGACCGTGCTGGTGCCAATCTTCCTGCTCACAGACTACCTGCGATACAAGCCCATCCTGGTCCTGCAATGCCTGAGCTTTGTGTGCGTGTGGCTGTTGCTGCTGCTGGGCAACTCTGTACTACACATGCAGCTCATGGAAGTCTTCTACAGCATCACCATGGCCGCACGCATCGCCTACTCCTCCTACATCTTCTCCCTGGTGCAGCCCTCCCGCTACCAGCGCATGGCCAGCTACTCAAGGACAGCCGTGCTGCTGGGAGTCTTCACCAGCTCTGTGTTGGGCCAGGTGCTGTGGTCCCTGGAAGACCAGTCCATCTTCACGCTCAACTACATCTCCCTGGGCTTTATCGTCTTCAGCCTGGGCCTCTCCCTCTTCCTAAAGCGACCTAAGCACAGCCTCTTTTTCAACCGCAGAGCACTTGTGCGAGGAGCCTCGCCCTGTGAGCTGGACCAGATGCACCCGGGCCCTGACCGACCAGAGCCCGGGAAACTGGAGCGAGTGCTGGGCATGTGCAAAGACTCCTTCCTGGTGTGCATGCTCCGTGAGCTGGTGGAAAATGCACGGCAGCCCCAGCTGCGCCTCTGGTGCCTCTGGTGGGTCTTCAACTCTGCTGGCTACTACTTGATTTCCTACTACACACATGTCCTGTGGAGAGAAGCTGACCAAAAGCTCAACTACAATGGCGCCGTAGACGCGGCCTCCACGCTGCTGAGTATGCGCTGGAGGCCCCTTGCCCTTCCCAGCTGGGCTGCAGCAGGCCTGTAGTCCAGCCCTACCCCTTGCCCTGGGCTAGACCACCAACATAGGCTGTCCTCTGCTTTGCCCTACCCTGCCCTTGTTCCAGAGCCACCCTAACTAAGCCTGAATCCCTGCCCATCTCTCCCATGGTTCTACTTGCCCACGCTCAGCCATGGCTGGTGCTTCCTACCTCCAGGCGCCATCATGTCCTTCTCTGCGGGCTTCGTGCAGATCCGTTGGGCTCTGTGGTCAAAGCTGGTCATCGCAAGTGTTATAGCCATCCAGGCTGGGCTGGTTTTCTGTATGGTTATCATGGCCAACAACATCTGGATACTCTACGTGACCTACGTGCTTTTCCGTGGGGCCTACCAGTTCCTTGTGCCCATTGCCACGTGAGTAGGATGTTATGGGGAGAGGCTTCTGGAAGGTTCTGTTGGGGAGCACAAGGCAATGTGGACAGTTGTGTGGGAGGTCTAACCCATCTAGACACTCGGCTGTCTACTGCACTGGCTTTCCTGGGCCCCACAACCCCCGTAAGGACAGTGGATCCCCTACCTCCCCCAGTTCCCTCCCATCTCCGCCAGTCCTTCCTGAACCTCTCTATAGTGTTGCTGACCCATAGACCACCTAAAGTTGACTAGCACCCCACCTCCCCTCTCCTGTTGTCCCTTATCCTCACCTTGGAGACCCTGGTACACTTTTTTACCAGCATCCCTCCTGCTGCTTTTGGCCTGCCCCTTTCCTGGGCTTGCCCCACGTGCTCTCCTAGCTCCTCTGAACTCTGTTGCAGCTTCCTGGGACTGACTGCAGGTGATCTCTCCAGATTGCACTAGCATGCTTTTCCTGAGACCCTATCCAGACTGGAACTGAGAGAGCACACACTGCTGAGGACACACTCAGCTCATGCCACATAGGCATCAAACATGCTTACAGAGCTGGGTGCGGTGGTGCACGCCTTTAATCCCGGAACTCAGGAAGCAGAGGCAGATAGATCTCTGAGTTCCGGACCAGCCAGATATATGGTGAGACCTTGTCTAAAAGACACCCAAAATAGACTCTCAGACATATACTCACATCACCGAACAGACAACACACATACACTATCTGCTCCATGTGTACATGTGTACATGTGTACATGGGTTAGCATACCACATGCTACTATACATATAGATAGATAGTCACAGATATACACAGATTTCATACACCATATGTACTTAGCACTTGCACTGTGCATAGCATATGTACATGTGCTCACACCACACATAGGCACTTGCCTTCTTTTGCCTCTTACCCTCTACCCCTTCTGGAAAGACTTTGGCTCCTGCCTCCCAGGGTCACATAATTCCGCCACTTTCCCTACTTGGATGGCCTGCTCACAGTCTCTTGGCCATGCAGCCACTGGCGTACTTCTCTGGCCACACAGCCACTGGCGTGCTTCTCTGGCCACGCAGCCACTGGCGTGCTTCTCTGGCCACGCAGCCACTGGCGTGCTTCTCTGGCCAAGCAGCCACCGGCGTACTTCTCTGGCCACGCAGCCACTGGCGTACTTCTCTGGCCATGCAGCCACTGGCTTGCTTCTCTGGCCACGCAGCCACTGGCGTGCTTCTCTGGCCACACAGCCACTGGCGTACTTCTCTGGCCACGCAGCCACTGGCGTACTTCTCTGGCCATGTACTCCCGCCTCCTAAATTGAGAGCACCTTCCCGTTCCCAGTCTCCTGGAGTCGGTCTCTCTCCGTCCTGAGCCCCACTCCTCCTCCGAGTCACCTACCATTGACTGGTGGGTGTGGTAGGGAGAGGCTGGGACCTGGAGCAGTGCTGTGCACAGCTGTGCCAGATTGGGGCTGAGGTAGGGGACTTGGTGGCTGTGGATGGGGATCTTAGAGTTGTGTATCCAGGAACTTAACCATGAGTCTGGTGTTGGGTGGGGTTGTGTGACTTGGTACGTTGGTGTATCCCTGAGTAGATGAGGAGTCTCCCCAGCTCTGTGTTCTTCATTCATTTGTTTGTTTGTTTAATTAGATAGGGTCTCACTGTGTAGACCAGACTGGCCTGGAATGACAAAATTCACCTGCTTCTGCCTCCTGTGCTGGGTGAATGACAATGAATGACATTTGTCACCGTGCCCAGTCTGACTTTGTTCTTGCCCCTGTCCTACTCAGTGAGTTTGAGTAGCTTGAGTATGTTTTGGGTTCTTTGTTTGTTTGGTTGGTTGGTTTTTTGAGACAGGGTTTCTCTGTGTTGCTCTGGCTGTCCTGGAACTCACTCGGTAGACCAGGCTGGCCTCAAACTCCGAGATCTGCCTGCCTCTGCCTTTGCCTTCTGAGTGTTGGGCTTAAAGGCCTGCGCCAGCCACCACCTGGCCACAGTGTGTTTTTCACCTCCCAGTTTTCAGATCGCGTCTTCCCTGTCTAAGGAGCTCTGTGCCTTGGTCTTTGGGATCAACACATTCCTTGCCACTATCCTCAAGACCGTCATCACGCTTGTGGTCTCCGACAAACGGGGTCTGGGCCTCAGAGTTTGGCAACAGGTAAGCCCCATCTTCAGTCTCACCTTTTGGGGAGGGAATCCAAGGCCTCCTGGCATCCACTTTCTGTGATCCCTTCTCAGGGAGCACAGATCCATCTTCATGGGAGTATACAGAATGTGGCCCACATTGGAGCAGGGAGTGAGACTGTTGAAACAGGCTCACATTTCCAGGGGCACTTGATGTGGCAAGGTTAGCCACTTTTATCTATCTATGAGCCTCTACCCTGCTCCTGCCCAGGTTGGGCCTCTGGGACTTGGAGCCCCCGAGTGGCTGGGCCTCCAAGGTTGACTGAATTGTCAGCCATTTCTGAGGAGTCTTTATCAGACCTTGTATGTCCTTTCTTGGGCCCATGTCACTGAAAATATACTGTCACAGTTCCTTGCCTTTTATCTCACACGTCAAGACCTGATAGCCTTAAGCCCAGGTTGTACGATATCTGAACTGTTCATACCCAGGAGGGAGCTAGGGCAGAGCCGCTTGGTTGGAGTTGGCATCAGGTGGCATTGGCCTACTGACTTCTCTTGGGATACTTTCAGTTTTCCACCACAGCCAGCATTTTTCTTGTATCTGAGAAAACGACCCTTCTGTGGGGGGGGGCGTCGTGATGGAGGAACTGGGCATCTACCAAGCCAAATGGGTTTGGTAACATGAGAAGGGGTGCTAACCAAGATCCTTAGTGACTGCCCCAGGCTGTGGCTGGGCAGTGTCTTAGCAACCTGTGAAAACTGTTAGTCTTCCTGGAGCCCCGGTTTCTCTTGCCTGGAAGCCTGCCAAGGTTGGTTGGTGTGTGTCATGAAGAAGTCCCAACCCGCTAAGGATCCCTAGTTGGCACAGCCTTGTCACTGAGACTGGCTGGCCAGTGAGGAGGCACAGATGGAGCAGGTGTTTGCACATGCAGGAACAGACCATCCCACTGGGAAGGTGGCTGGTAAGATTTGAATAGGCCTTTGAAGTGGGGATGCCAGAGTCTTGCCATGTAAAGCTTGGATCTGCTCCAGCCTGGCCAAATCCCTCGGTGCACACCCCCTCAGGCTGAACCCAGAACAGGCAAGTCTTTCCTGACCCATAGGGTGGTAGATCCAGACTGAGAAGCGGACATAATTCCCCGTTACCACCCAGCTGCTCTTGGGTACACAGGAGCCTTGGGTTGAGTACTGGGTGAGGTCCTGGGTGGGTTGGGCTAGGAAACAGTTCACTGGCTTTCTCATTCAGACTGTGGGAGTCAAATGGGTGGGACCTGAGGGACTCCTTAGAGACTGGTGCCGCCTTGTGTTCCCCTTCTTGCCTATGCCCCCAACCCCACTCCATTCCAGCTGCCCTGTGAAAGGCCCCCTTGCTAATGAGCCTCAGGGGAATGGGGTATGGGGCTCGGTAGGAAGGGGACTAGATCAGCTCTTTCCCAAAGGGCTGGGCCACAAAAGAATTCCTTCCCTTCTTGGGGGCCCTTGGTCAGTCCTACTCATTAGCATGGACTGTATCAAGGGACCCCATGAGGGACGAGGGGCATTCTGGCTTTAGTCCCTGCTTCCTCCAGTCAGATTGTGAAACGTGTACTGGCTTTTCCCTGGCTAGTTTTCTTTCAAGCATTTTTGTTCATAGTCAAGAGAGACACAGACTCCCTGCCCTGCCCTCTCCTGCCTCGCGCCCTGAGTTCAGACAAGGGCCAGGGCAGAAGTCCAGGCAGTGGGACCAGAGCCGGAGACCACTGAGAACCAGGGTAGAACTTGGCAAGACTGTGGCTGGGAGCCAGCCTCGCTGTTTGCTCAGTTCTTTAAGTTTGGCTTCATCCTACCCAGAAATCATCCAGCGATTCAGGTGCCTTGTGCTCTGTTCTCCTGGTTCTTTAGCCCAGCATCAGAGTCAGGATGTTGATGTTCAGCCAGAATCCAGAAGATATCACACACACACACACACACACACACACTCTGCTGAGGACCGTTAGGGTTGTTACATAGCCATAGCTACTCCCTTATCGGCCCTGGAGATAGGTGTTCTCCTGGGCAGGCGGTGGCTGTATTCTCCTCCGAGACAAGGACAGATGGCTCCTGTAATTACTGCAGGCTGTCAGTGTGCCTGGGATAGCCGCTGACCTTGGAAGCACTATGGGCTGTGTTCAGTCCTTGGACATTACAAGTTCTTTCCCAGGTTTGGTGTGAATGTAGGGTTTATTTCTCTGGAATGAGAGCCCGGAAGTGGAACTGTGGGTTCCCAGTGGGGGGCATTCCCATCCCACCAGCAGGGTATGAGAACCCATGTCCCCAAACCGTCACCAGCACGCGATGCTGCCTTTTCCTACTAGCCATTCTAATGGGTTGTTTTTAATTTGCGTTTTTTTCCTTGGATTCACTTGTGAAACCAGAACTTACTTAGTTTGTGCTGTCTGTCTCCTTTTTTTTCCCATGATATTTATTAACTCTACATTTTTCTCTGCTCCCCTCCCTGTCTCTCCCCTCCCCTCTTTAACCCTCCCCCAAGGTCCCTATGCTCCCAATTTACTCAGATCTTGTCTTTTTATATTTTCTACTTCCCATGTAGATTATATCTATGTAAGTCTCTTAGTGTCCTCATAGTTGTCTAAGTTCTCTGGGATTGTGGTTTGTAGGCTGGCTTTCTTTGCTTTATGTTTAAAAACCACCTATGAGTGAGTACATGTGATAATTGTCTTTCTGTGTCTGGGTTACCTCACTCAAAATAATGTTTTCTAGCTCTATCCATTTTCCTGCAAAATTCAAGCTGTCATTATTTTTTTCTGCTGTGTAGTACTTCATTGTGTAAATGTATTGTACCACATTTTTTTATCCATTTTTTGATCAAGGGGCATTTAGGTTGTTTCCAGTTTCTGGCTATGACAAACAAAGCTGCTATGAACATAGTTGAGCACATGTCCTTGTGGCACGATTGAGCATCCTTTGGATATATACCCAAAACTGGTATTATTGGGTCTTGAGGAAAGTTGTTTTCTAATTTTCTGAGAAATCGCCACACTAACATCCAAAGGGGTTGTACCAGCTTTCATTCCCACCAGCAATGCAGAAGTGTTCCCTTTACCCCACAGCCTCTCCAGCATAAGTTGTCATCAGTGTTTTTGATCTTGGCCATTCTTACAGGTGTAAGATGGAATCTCAGAGATGTTTTGATTTACATTTCTCTGATGACTAAGGATGTTGAACATTTCCTTAAGTGTCTTTCAGCCATTTTAGATTCTTCTGTTGAGAGTTCTCTGTTTAGGTCTGTACTCCAAGATTATGTGATCTTTTGGTGTCCAATTTATTGAGTTCTTTGTATATTTTGGAGATCAGACCTCTGTCTGATGTGGGGTTAGTGAAGATCTTTTCCCATTCTGTAGGCTGTCATTTTGTCTTGTTGACCATGTCCTTTGCTTTACAGAAGCTTTTCAGTTTCAGGAGGTCCCATTTATTAATTGTTTCTCTCAGTGTCTGTGCTGCTGGGGTTCTATTTAGGAAGTAGTTCCCTGTGCCAATGCATTCAAGTGTACTTCCCACTTTCTCTTCTATGAAGTTCAGTGTGGGAGCCAATAGTGGGCTGATGTTTGGCTACTGCATGTGTATTGCATTACCAGTTATGTGTCATGTGGCGGCTACATCACTGCGCCCTCTATTGTTGCCAGGCCACTTGCTCTGATGTTTTGCACATAGACCTTCAGAATCTCATAAGATAGTTTTAACCAATTTCACTTTACACCATCAAATTTAACGTAGAAAACACAAGCCAGGTGTGCGGTGGATGCTAGCTCTCAGGGGGCTGATGCAGAAAGATCATGAGTTTTTGCCACCTGAGCAAAAAGCAGAAGCAAGAACAGAGAAATCAAGGACGGGTAGGGTTTTGTTTGCTGTGGGGTCTCCTGTGGGAGTCCTTCCTCCTGTTTCACGAGCCCATCTCTCATCAGTTCCTCTTGGTTCTGCTTCTTTGGCCTGAATGTTTGATTCCTCTTCCATCTCTCATCTCTCCTGATACCGTCTCCCTTTTTGTATATCTGGGGCATTGTTGCTGCTTTGCCGACCCATTTCATGGTTGCTCTAGAAATTTTTCTCAGATGACTTCAGTCCCTGCTGACTGGCTTTCGTATCTTCAGAGGCCTCGGTGTGAGGTCTGCAGCTCGGATGTAGTGAGCTGCAGCAGAGGTCAAAGGCCTCTTGGTGTTGTGTGTTGAAGCTAAGGGGTCTAACGCCTTATCTTCACAGCCCTGGCAGTGCAGGTTGGTGCCCTTTGGGTAGAGTAGTAATTCTAACTCTCATGGTGGCCCCCTTACTGCCCAAGGGCAAGACATCTTATTTCTATTCGGTGGCATAAAAGTCAATTCTGTGCGGTTCCCTCTAATGCAGAGGGCATCAAAGACCTCATAACTGCCAGGTGTGTGTGGGGGTGGGGGAGGTCCAGTCACTGACCCTGAATGCTGACGTTATGAGGACAAGGGTGAGAAGTGGGGTCATTACCACCCAGTGGGATGCAAGTTTCTTCCCAGGAGTCTTGTCCGGCTCTACCCCACAGGTCCTCCTTTGATTTTGCTGTGCCTGAGGTAGGGTCAGGTGCTTTCAGGGAAATGTCTGGAGATGTATCTTGTCCTGGTACCTGCTCTCTAGCTGGGCTCTGTCTGTGCTGGTTGTGGGTAGAGAGAGCAACTATGCTGGACTTCTGACTGCTTGAGTTCCAAGATCCGTGAAGCAAAAAGAAATAGCCAGCACTTGCCCCGTGCTGGATCCTGAGGCCTAGTTGGCTGATGCTTTTCTCTACCCGCCCCCAGTGGGTGTTGCCCACAGCACCCAGGGGTTTGATTGGCACGGGAAGAACGGGGAAAGGATGCCCATCCTGTCTTCTTGGGAACAAAAGTCTCTCATGAGTCATCTCTGGTTTACTTTAAATGCGATCTTTTATGAAAGGGTCCCCAGGGGCTTCGGGAAACTCACCTGCCTCCAGTTGGGTCACTGCAAGTTCCGGGACCTTCATGTACATTTGGCAGTAGTCAGGTTCCTCCCTGGGAGGAACATATCTGATCCTTCAGGAAGGGGCATGACCCGTGACTACCTGGCTCTTCTTGGTCACTGCTGTGCCTTGCAAGTCAAGGTTGTGCCCAGTTTCGATTAAGTCCAGGACCTACAAGAAGCCCTGGATCATTATCCTGGTGGCTAAGAAAGTCAGTTTCATGCAGTCCCCGAGGACCACACAGATGTCAGACATAATCCCTGGGGAAGTGATAGGTACCCCCTTTGTGGTTGACCATGCTGTGGGGGATAGAGGGCAAGGGACCAAGTACCCTGGTGTCTGCCCTTGGGCAAGGCCTATGACTCCTCTGGCCACCTGGTGGCTGAATGATGGAGAACCTTGGCCCTAGATGGGGCAAGGGCAGGCAGGGGTGGTGGGTACAAAACCTGAGGTCACCCAAACTCTCTCTTTCAGTTCCTTATCTACTCCGTGTACTTCCTGCTTCTCTCCGTCATCTGCTTCGTCGGGGCTGCGCTGGATGGCTTGAGATACTGCCGGCTGCGTCGCCACCAGCCCCTGCCCCTACCCCAGGAGCTGAGTCCCTTGGAGAATTCTGTGCAGGTCCTAAGCGTGCAGGATGCAGGCCTAAAGGGACCACAGCCCTCAGCACCACCGCTGCTCCCAGAGGATGACGTGGAGGACAGCGTGGCAGGCTTGAGAGTCGAAGCCAAGGCCTGACCCATCTTGACCTTCCTGGCTTCATCCCAGTTCAGCGGGCAGACTCCTGACTCAAGCAACCCCTTCCATGTACCTCCATCCTGAACCAGCCTGGGCCGGATGCTATAGACAAGACTGTACTGTCTTGAGTCCCACTGCCCAAAACATGTGGGCAGTGTGTTGCCTTCAGGAACCCCCAGAATGTTCACAGGATTCACCTTAGGAGCCATCTGCTTTAACTGAGGGACAATAGTTTGTCCCTACTGATAGCCTCTGAGGACCCTAAACCCAGCCTACTTCCTGCTTTATCTGTGGCCAAAGCCTGCTGGGAACACTCAGAGCAGCTGCCTGGCTTTTTGTGACCCATATGCCAGGCCACTATGACCCTGAATTGCCTATTGCTTGCCAAGAAGAGCATTGCCACCTGGCCAGCCCGCCCTTAGCCCTTGGAAGCGCAGGACAAATTATCTCTGTCCCCAGCGCTACTGAGGTAGCCCAGACACCAGCCAAGGCACGCTGGCCCTGCAGGGTGCTGGTCCTTCTATGTGGGGTAGATGCTTATCCTGGCTTCTGTCTGTGCTGTCACACTTCCATTATCGGAGGTGCTTGTTTGGATGACTGTCTGATCTTTTTTTTTTAAATAAATAAATAAACCTGACATTAAAATGGAGAGCTACCTTTGGCTTTTCTCTTGTAAAAAGCTGGAGTCAGGGGCTGATTAGCCTCAGCCAAAGCAAGAAGACATTGCAGAGACTAGGCCCTCGGTGTCCTTGAATTGACTTCCAGCTCCTCTGCAAGGTCTGACACCCCTAGGGCATGCACGTCATATCCGGTCATATCCGTCCTGGCTGGCAGTTGTGAATAACCAACTCAGCAGAGGACCAAATTGCTGGTTATAGGGGCTGCTGAGCCAATTGTGCCTTAGGACCTACCCAAAGGTCCACTTGAGAAAGGTCATCTTGGGGACCCTGGGCTGAGGAAGAGGCTACAAGCAGGGCTGGCTGGACATCCAACTAGTGAGGGTTTGTGAGAACACTGGGCCAGCGGCACTCACTCTGCCGCAGCACCCTGAGAGCCTTGCTGGGGAGGGTGAGTTCCATCCCTTCTGGGCTTGGGGGTCTTGTAGGACACAACTGATGGACACAAGGCTTGTCCTTTGCCACAGGCAGAGATGGTGTGTGGCCACCCCTGCTATGCCCGCCCACCCTGGAGCCATTTCTTCAGTGTCACCCAGGGCAGCAAGAGGGGACCTGCTGGCATTCATCCTCAGAGCCTCTCCTAGCAAAAGCCCTCCCCCGCAGCACCTGCCCACCCTGGCCTGCAGCTCTTTAGCCCTCACCTGGTAACCCATACTGGCTGAGGACGGTCACCTCTCTTATCCTGGGCCAGTCTATCAGCCACCAGCTGTTCTTCACTTGGCTGGAGGCTTTGGACATGGCCTTCTCTGTTTGGCAAGCACAGTCTCTTAGAGTCAGCCTCAGCCAGGATGAAATAGTGAATACAAGAGGTGGGTCTGGGGCCCAGTGAAGAGATCTCTGCAAAAATTTGGAGATTTATTTTTATTTTATCCATGTGAGTGTTCTCTTACGCACACACGTGTATGCATGTGTGTGTGTGTGTGTGTGTGTATGTGTGTATCACATGTGCAAGGTGCCTGTGGAGGGCAGAAATGGGTGTCAGATTGCCTGGAACTGGATTATGGATGGATGGATGGGATGTAAGTTGCCATGGGGGTACTGGGAACTGAATGCTGGTCCCCTACAAGACCAGCAAGTACTCTTAATTGCTGAGCCATCTCTCTAGCCTCCTCGACATGATTTTGAAGTCACCATGTGTGCTCTGCTGGATACCAGGTGGCGGGTACTGACAGCATTTGTACACATCTGTGCAATACATTATATACCTGTATATGCCTGCACACCTTGTACACACACACTTGCATATGCCTTTGTACACATGTGCACACAGACATCTGTGTAACTAGGCATACCATGCACACCTCTCTATACCACACCCACATACACAACACACACATTCATGCATGCCATCGTATGCCTATGCACCCTTGTGCACAGCCATGTACATTTGTGTGTAACTGTGCCTAGTCTCTGTATACCCTACCCATCCAAACCTGTGCATATACACACCTGACCACGTATGCCAGTGTATTTATACACATGTATACATGCATGTCTGTTTGCTTGTTCACACGTATGCATAGAGGCCCGTCTCCACGTACACATGACTATATCCACACTCACCTGTACTCCCTCTGCAGGCCTCCAGCTGGGAAGCACAGGGACAGAGGCTCCCAGGTCTCATTTTGGATGATTTGTCCTTTTGGTAACAGGGAAGGCAGCTATAAACCAAGTGTCTGTATAAAAGGTCACTTTTATTTGGTACCTCTTTGAAATGGCTTCATATCACACAGAGTCACAGAACTAGCCCCATTGGATTTGTCCCCATCCTTGGACAGCAGAGCCTGAGGCAGGCATAGCGGCTATGATTGGCCACTTGTGGCCCTGAGCACACATGTCCCTCCGTCAGACAAGTGTTTTGTGCAGCTGCTGCGAGATTCATGGACCTCGGGCTGGTGAGTAAGGACAGGGTGCTCTCAGAACCTGGCTCTTGGCCTTGGTTGGGCTTGAGTTCCACTCAGGATGGGATCTCATGGGTCACCAGGGAGGCCAGTCTGAGAGACAAGCCTGAGGGTGGGCCCCATGTCACGTCTGGCCCCCAGCAAAATGAGCACGCGGGCTAAAGCCTGACCACACTCCTGGCCTCCATGCTTAGTGACAGGGCACAGGGTTCAGATCCGGTCGTCACAATGAGTACTAAGCTTGGAAACCTGCTCTGGCAGGGAGTGTTGTTGCTGGAGAGTGGGGGAAGCAGGAGAGGTGGTTCCCACCAATCAGCATGGGTGGTCCCAGTTAGCACCTGGGTGAGCCGGTGCCTGCCTGTACTATTGGCAGTCACTGGGTGCTGAGAGGAAAGTCCCAGTTGCCCTGCGCTGTCCCAGGGTCTGTCCCCAGCACGCACATGTGACTGCCTTTTAAAGGGTCTGTGCACAGAAAGACGCCAGGTTAGAGAAAGTCAGCAGGTTTGGGGCAGCAACCCTAGGGCGGCCTCCTGCTGACACCCAGCTATGGCCTGACTTCGCCCTAGAGCTCCACCAAGCATGGAGGAAGATCTGTGACACAGCCTGGCCAGTTCAAGTGGGAGAGGAAGAGCAGGAAGTCTATTTTAAATGTTTAAAAAAATATACTCTTTGGCTTCCTTTTATTTCTCAAGGATTACATAAAATGTGAACTATACAGGATCGTATCCCAGCCAGGCCCTGGGCTCTGACCAGATGCTCCCTGCACTGTGTCCATCCTTTGAGCCACCATGTCCACCATTCTAGCTGCAGAGGCCCTACTTGGAGAAGGAGGTCATGGAACTATTCTCGATGCACAGGACGATGTAGGCGTTGTGGCAGCTCGCAGCTCTCTGTTCCAGCAGCCTGCCTGACAGCAGGGAGGAGGCCTGACCTGTAGCCTCACTGGCCTCGGTCCGCCATGTCTCACAGTAATTCTCCATCAGCCTGCGCCCGCTGGGGTCTGAGCCGTGCCATATACTCTTCTGAGGCCTGCAAGGCATAGAGACTGTCAGCAACCTGCAGGCCTGTCCTTCAGGTCTGCCCTCTGGGGCAAAGAAAATGAGAGGCCAGCCGCTCTATTTGGGGGCAGTGGGACAACGGGACAGTGAAAGGCCTCTTAAGGACTTAGGTCACCTCCCAGATGTGTACTCTTGCAGAGGAAGAGGGTGTTGGGGTGTAACCTGATCCAGGGGACCTCTGGGCTGGCCTTTAACCCACTGACAAGACCTGGCTTCTGAAACTCGTTTGCTAAATGCTAGGAGTGAACTCTGCTGCCAGGGTTTAGCCACTCAGCTCTGCCCACAGCTCATGTAGGGGTCAGGAGGGCCCTCATGAATGCCTCTTGGGGAAAGCAGATGGCCAGGACTCAGCTGCCACCTAGGGACTTTTGTCTAGCTTCCCAAGCTGCCCTTCAGAGAGCACGGTCACTGGAACAGGTGTCTGAGCTGCCAGGTGCAGAGACCCTGGGTAGGACACCATTCTGAAGATAGCCCAGCTATTTGTCAGCATTTCAGGTGCATTCTGTGACCAAGGGCTATGGTCACGGGAGCTATCTTGCAGAACCCATACTTTCCCGTGGCATTTACATGGCTGAGCAGCAGAGTTGACTAAGTAGTCACAGGCGATGAACAAACATGTCTGCCATGGCTTTGAGGGTGCTGACGGGCTAGTGTTTGAACATACTGTGGCCAGCCATTCTCATGGTCTTCTAAGGTTCTGTGACTTCTTTCTTTTTTTTTTAAGGTTTATTTATTTATTTTATGTGCATTGGTGTTTTGACTGCATGGATATCTGTGTGAGGGTATGGGATCCCTTAGAACTGGAGTTACAGACAGTTATAAGCTGCCATATGGGTGCTGGGAATTGAACGCAGGTCCTCTGGAAGAATAGCCAGTGCTCTAACCCGCTGAGCCGTCTCTCCAGCCCTGTGACTTTCTGTATAGACTGTGTCAGTCTAGAGATGGAGGACTTGACACCTTCCATCTAACGCTGGGAGACCTACCAGGCTGGGTGTCTCAGGACATCTCTGCCATCGAAAGAAAAGATGCGGGCCCCAGGCTGCAGTTGCCCCTGGGAGCCAGAAAACAGGGTGTCCCAGCTGGCAGACAGCACCTCATCCTACAAGAGACAAGCAGACTTCAGTCACCGTCACATTAGGCCAGAGGAATGAGTATTAGGGAGATCACAAGAGACCCAGGAACACATTGAGGCAGAGGAAGCCCTTCTCCAAAGGTATACCCCATCACAGTGGGTGAGACCCATAGGTGCCCTCCCGAGCCTGAGACACTGGGATCTCTCAGTCCACAACACTGGTTCTGGGAAATACTGCTACAAGAACATCAAGAATCCCAGCTTTTTTTTTTTTTAATCAAAAAGACCCAAGAATAAAGCTACACGGTAGGTTCTGTGGCAAGGGGCCAGGCTAGGTGGCACACAGAAATGGTTCCAGGCCATTTTGAGTTATGTGGTCAGCAGCATAGGAACCACTAGAAACATCCATGGGACAAGAACCAGGGCCCTGGGAGGTGCGGGGGTAAGAGGAGCTTTGTGGGGACTGTTGGGGGCATTTTGAGATCCCGCTATGAATTCACACCTAAGATTAAGGCATGGGTACATCTGGGGAC
This sequence comes from Ondatra zibethicus, assembly GCA_004026605.1. Classification (NCBI taxonomy): domain Eukaryota; kingdom Metazoa; phylum Chordata; class Mammalia; order Rodentia; family Cricetidae; genus Ondatra; species Ondatra zibethicus. Next base: position 31,418 of record PVIU01010661.1, on the reverse strand, counting down.
ATACTTTGGGCTTCTCAGGACAGACTCCACTCACCTTCAGGTTGACGATGGGCACAGTCCCCCGGTCAGCACGGCGCACAATACTGTAGAGGTCCTGCAGCCTAGAGGACAAGAAGGCACGGAAGGTGCCAGCCAACCCCACGGCTCGGGCCTGCTGGAAGCACTGGAAGTCGGCCCCACGGATGCCACGCATGCCACCTGACAGCGGGCTGTTCAGTGCCACCAGGTGGAGCTGCAAGAAAGGTCACATAGGATTACATCATAAGCAATGTCGCATGCAATCTTCTAGCCTCTAGGCTTCACAGTGCACACAGGCAGACTCCACTGAGGGCCGAATTAACTTCAGTGACAGCCTTCAAGCAGCCCTATCTGGTCCCTTTCAGTTCAGGATATCAAAGGATGCCTGAGACACCGTGGTTCCAGCAGCTCCCTAAGAGAGCCGCTAATAGCCTTTCCTATGAGCAGTGACAGGGACCCAGTCTGCTGGGTCTGGAGCAGCTGCCCATCTCTGGTTGTCCCAGCATCCTCTAGGGCAGAGACACAGCACACGCATGGTCCGATGCTCTCTCCTCTGCCATATTAAGGACTAGCAGGGACTGGCTCCTAGGTGTTTGATCTCATGAACAGTCATTAAGCCAGCAGAGAGAAGGCAAGTCCCTGGCATAAGTGATGCATAGCCCATATTAATCAGAAGCTCACCCATAGATCTCTGTTCACAGTATTTCCTCTGGCAGCTCTGGGGGACTTCGCTCTGTTCTGCCAGGACTAGGGCTAGATGAACACATGCCCCTCAACCCTGGACACTCACCACTGGCTGGAAGTCCTGGTGCGTGTGAGCAGGTGAGCTTGTGGGGCGGGCTGGCGGCTGGTGCACATAGGCACTGTGGTGGTGTGGAACTCCAGGGTAAGGCTGTGGATCCGGCAGACGCGGTGGGTTGACTAGGATGTCATCTGCCCGCCAGGGCCGAGCTGTGGAATAGGAGTGCTCCCGCCGGGTATACGGGCTACCCTCGTGAAGCTGCACCAGGGGGGGCAGAGCCGCTACCTCATTGCCCTGAGAAGGAAGTGCACAGTGCCTGGAGTAGCTCCTCACCTGGTACGATCCCTTCCCATGTCTGTTCTGTGCTCTTGGGTAGGACAGGGCTGGGCCCAAGGAGATGGGAAGGGAGCTGGCCCCTGAGCCCTGGGTGCAGTATGAGCAAGCCTGAGATACTTGAATGGGTAGCACTGCCCTCTGTTCAGGCCCCCAGTCCTCCCTGTGCTTGGAAGACAGTTGTCACTCATCACAGCCTCCTTGGGGTTCCTGGCTACTACTCAGGCTAAGACCCTACATTGTATTAGTCAATTGTCACATGTTTGAACTCACTGAGAGGCTGGCTCTGGAAGTGAAGTTGCCCCCTCCCCCCCATTTCACACCCAAGCATCTTGGTCTCAAAGAACCCTCCAAGGTCCCTCAACTGGAGATGGCCCCACTGACTGTCTGGCATGGAGGGAAGAGAGGAACAAAACATCCCAAGAGTAAAACATGGTGCCCTTGAAGGCTAGAAGGTGAGCCATTTCCAACCAAGGTGACCATTGTTTGTCCCATGGCATAAATGCGCCTGCCTGGTCAACTGTGGGAAGCTCAGCCATGGGGAGAAGCTCAGTCAGGAACTCCAGCTGATGCCCCAACTTCCCCAGTCAGTTTCTGTTGGCTGCTGTGAATGTCCAGCCTAGTGACGTCACCTCCCGAGAACTCTCTTGGGAACTCCAGCTGGCTGCCTTAAAGCACCCCACCCCGCCCCAATCATCAATTTCTGCCAAATGTTTTGAGTTCCCAATTTGAAAATGCTTTATTTATCTATACTCTGTTATTTGTTCTTTTACTTCAGTTTGTTGTATATTTTATAAATCCATTCATCCCAAGCTGAAAACTAACTTTACACTGTACAGAACAATCACAAACCTCCAGCCACATACATTTGGCTCCGGGACTTCAAGGAACCATGTGACCTTCCTGAGCTCTGTTACCCATGCTAACTTCTAACAGCCATACAGAGAGAAAAGGTTCCTCACCGTCCCCTGTGGGAGTGCTGTCCGGGCCTCCAGCTGAAAGGCAACAGTGGGGGTTACTACAGCAGGCTTCAGGGTCAGAGCCTCTCATCTGTCACCCTCTTCCCACGGCCCCTCCCTCTGGAAGAGGCCTGTAGAGAGAAGGATGTGACTACACCTCACTGGTTGGCACTAAGTGGACAGTGGGCACTGGTTAGACCTACTGCTGACACCAGCGACTCTGCCAGGCCAGACAGAAGGGCTGGTAGTCAGGAAGGCACGAAGGACAGGTCTTCCACGCTCATAGACCCAGAACCTAAAAGCTGGTACCCAGCAGCCATCATGCATTTTGAGGCATCCTACCAGTACTAAGGACGTTTATCACAGTGGTGTTTATTATTGTATTGTGTACTCATAATATACATGTGCGCATGCCATGGTGTGCGTGTGGAGGTCGGAGCACAGCTCTGCAGAATTGGTTCTCTCCTTTCACCTTTTGTGGGTTCTGAAATCAAACTCAGGTTGACAGGTCTGTGTGGCATGGGTCTATACCCACTGAGCCATCTGGCCAGCCCTGCAGTGGTGTTTATATAATACAGTGCTGGGATCCAGAAAATATGTAGCCCCCATGCATCCTGAGGCCACCATGCCAAGACAGCCCTGATGCTTTGTCGCCTTACATAACCCTTAGAGGATAGCTAAGAACCTTGGCCATGAGCCACTGGGGTCTAGACTTAGGACCCTACCTCATGTTACACTGCTATGGGTGGAATGTGAACTCTACCCCTCCCTCCACCCCCAACCCAACCCAGGGTTATGTTGAACATTTGGTCCCAGTTGGCAGTGCTGTTTGGGAAGATTGTGGAACCTTTAGGAGGTAGAGACTCACTGGAGGAAGTAGGTCATAGCCCCACTTCCTATCTGCTTGCTGCCTGACGACAGAAGCCACATGACCAGTTGTCTGCCTGACACATCCCTGCCACTGTGCCTTTGTCACTGCCATGGACCGTACCTCAAACCATGAGCCAAAGTGACCTGTCCTCCCTTCAGGTACTTCTTGCTGGGAATTTGGTCTCAGCATTGATAAAAGTAACTAATAAATATTCATTTACTGCTAACCCTAAAAGTGCAGAGGAACCTGCTTACGATTCTTTAAAGTTAAGAAAACCTCCATCCTTCTTGTGGCTGTTGGGGGGATGGTCCCCAAGAACTCACCAGCACCTTCCGGAAGCCATTTCTAACACGTACGTAGAGCTCTTCCCTCTCAGCCACGAAGATGAGCCAACCCTCCGGCACCTCGCGTACCTTGTCCAGCATGGTCTGGTATGTGGCCCAGATTCTCACCTGCTGGAACCCCAATCCAAGCCCAGTGTGGGACCTACTATCCAGAGCTCCCAGGATTTGGGAGACCAAAGGGTGACCCTCAGTAGGCACCCATCTTTGTCAGGCTATCCCCAAGAAGGAAGAGTAGATACCTTGGGGACCCCATGATCCCAGACACTGGTCTCTACACCCAGTGACTGATGGGGAGGACTTCCTGAGATGCCACCCACCTCCCCAGTCCTAATCCAGATCCTCAGACCTTGGCCAACTGAACACTTACCCCAGCAGAGGCACCCATGGCTCCTGGGGGACCCGGAGGGCCAGGAGGGCCTGGAGGACCAGGAACACTGACAGCTACAAGAGAGATAAAGCTGGGAACTGCTGGCCACGTGGGTGGCCCTCAGGGACCCAGGCCCACTTCCCATTCTCCTACTTACTCTGCCTATGAGGACCAGGGAATGAGGGAGGTCCTGGCGGTCCTGGAGGTCCTGGGGGTCCCTGACGTCCCTCATAGCCAATACCAGGAGGTCCCTGAGGGCCAGGAGGGCCAGGTGGGCCCCGAATGCTCTCTCCCTTTGGACCCTAGGAACAAAAAACCCTTCCATTGTACCCCGCACGCCCCAGGCTGGGACTGTATCTGCTCATAGCCCCGGAGGTGGAAGTAGCCTTTAAGATCAGTATAGCCCTGCCTACCACGGGGCTCCTTTTGCTGGGGATGTGGTCCCAGGACAAAGACCCCAAGGCCTCCCAGTGTTCCTGTTCCCTCCAGCCCGTACGACAACTGTGATATTACACCCTTGGAGTCTGCTCAATGCTGCTCAAAGCCAGGGACAGTAGCAGACGGGTAACAGCAGGAAGAGTGGCCACGAGGAACAAATGAGGCCACCAGGATCCATATGCCCACCCAGCTTCGTGCCCAGGAGAGCCAACGGATGTGTGGTCTTAGGCAGCTGAGTTTGCAGGGTTTGGTCTGAGTCTTTCAGGGCACACAGCCGGGCATGATGTATAGACGCCTGCAGGAGGCCTGGGGTTGAGGCTTACCGGAATCCCAGGGTAGCCAGGTGGGCCAGGTGGTCCAGGCACACTTGAGCTGAAGAATCCACCACCAGCAGCCCCAGGTTCTCCCCGCTCTCCTTTCTGTCCAGTGTCTCCTCGGTCCCCCTTGTCACCCTACAGGTGGAAATGGTTATCTGAGCCAGGTGGGGACGACAAGCTGGCACTGACCCCATGAGTCATGGGCACCTCCTTGGTCCCTAGTGCTTGCCCTCCCAGATCGAGCTTGGCTCCCACCTCCTGCTGTATTGACCCCACCCCCACCAGCCAGAGACAATGAGTACCCAGAGGGAAGGACGCTACCACAAAGCCAGAGTTCCTCATGGAGCCAGAAGAAAGTGGCTTGGCTGAATGTCAGTAGACTATTGCCACCAGGGACAAAGGCATCTGCCTGGACACCAGCCAACCCATCAGGACATCCACTTTCCCTCAACTTGACCAGCAATCTCACCCACCTTCATTTCCGCTCCCAGGTGGAAGAAGTCGATGGGGAACTGCCCTGCAGGGTAGGAAGGGAGGTTGGGAGTGAACCGAGATGACTCTACGGTTTATACTTCCCTACCCCACCCTACCTGCCCTTATCAATTTGTGTAAGGACCACACATCTTCTTAAATTTACTCCTGGATTAATCGATTTTTTTTTTGGTCATGGTGTTTCTGCAGAATTGCACCTATAAATGTTTATGACTGGCCATTGGCTTTTCTAATGGCTGTCTATCCGGTGGCCTGGAGAGATGCAATCACTCCTTCTGTCACCCCACAGATCCTCGGGGCTGTGTACACTGGAGACTTGGTATCTGTGTAAACTGGCTTCTTCTTTCCCTAGGCCCCTTACTTCAAGAAGTCTGGTCCTGTTCCTACAGGCATAGAGTCAGCATGGCCCAGGGTACCTCTGAGCCCTTCCCTGTCGTCTCTGTGAGTTTACAGGGGTGAGGAGATGTTGCGGCATCTTCAAAGAATTAACTTCATCTTTGGATGTTTTTCTTTCTTTCTTTTCCTTTTTGATCTCTGTTATTTCATACATAAATAAAACATGACTTTATTTATTTCTGTCTCTAAAATGGCTTCCTGTTTTCATCAAATGTGACGTTTGCTTCCTAGGACCTCAGCCTGGAGGCACAGAAACATTCCATTTAAGGCTGTATTTTGTGAAGAGGGGTTAATCCCTTTTTTCAGGGGTAGCAACCTTGGGCCAGGTTTTCCTGTTTCTGTCCCCCTGCAAGACTGATGTCCTTGTGGAGCCTCTATCTAGGAGGCCCTTTGCTGCTGTGTGAGATGGTCAAGAGCAGTGATCCCATGCCCACCCCCTGCCCAGCCACCTTACAGGTGTATCACCTGGGATTGGAGGTGACGGTGGCCACTAGGAGGACCCAAGCCTCAGCCCCTGTCCTAGGACCTCTGTGGAACTGGGCCATGGTCTATGGGATCCCATGACCTACGAGCAAGGGGTCCCACTGACCCAGCCCATGGGAGTCTTAGAGGACCCAGCTATTCAGGCTTCTGAGAGATGCTTTGCCAGCATCACCACCCCAGAGTGCCTCGGGGTCATTTGCTTCTCCTTTGACATGCAAGCTGCCTGGAGCAGAGCTGCTGCTGGGGCAGTCCTCCAACACAGGTGCTCACTCACCATGGGCTTGAACTAGATTCATGAGACTACCCCCCCTCTAAACCTGCAGAACACACTGCTGCCTGCGGGGACTAGTCCCTGTGACTGGCATATGGCCAGAGATGATGTAGGCAAGCATTGGTGGCTGCTGAGCCCTTCCAACTCCAGGTTAAATTTTTCCAATGAGGACATGTTTTTCTTCCTTGTCTTCCCTATCCCGAAGTTCTGGATTATTCTGGCAGATGGACTTGGACCAAGATGAGAGCTTTTTAAATTCCAGCCTTATTTCCTAAGATCCACTCGGTCACACATGCATACTTTGCTGATCATTGCTCGCTCCCTTCTCCTGGGACAATTCCCTCTATCCTGATCCTCTAGCTTGCCCTTGTCCTAAGGGAGAGGTCTCTCTGTGTCTCTCTGGGGAGCCAGTCCACTCCCATCTGACTGCCAACAGAAGCGCCCATGTTCAGCTGCTGAAAACCTGGGGGTTCAGATCTATTTTGCCCACTGTTTTCTATGTGCCCCTGTTCTGGGTTCCTTCTCCCTCTGTCTTGATTTGCATAAAGCTTTGCTCTGTGTTTTTGGATCATTTTTCTGTGCATCAGGCACCTTCTTCTGTTTTTGGCTTTCTTTCAAGCTTCTCTGTACCCTTGACCTCAGCTAAACATCAGAGACTGCTCCAGAGAGTCTGGGCCTGTGGCCATGCAGCCTGTCCTCTTCCTGCTGTGTTGGTCAGCTGTTGCCTGCCTCCTCGTTTCTGGGCACCGCTTCTGTCTCTCCCAGGAGCCTTGCGCTGCACATCACGCTGCTTGCTGCTTAGGCCAACCCTCTTTGTACAGAGTCATATTCCTGGGCTGTGGAATTCTGCGGCGTAAGCCTCCCTCTGATGTTCTGAAACACACAGGGTCTTCTGGCTTTCCTCGACTCTACCAGTCTTCTTGGGCATCTTTTGACCATGAGAAACACTGCAAATCTTTTCTCAGTTTCGAAACTCTGGGCCATCTTACCCTCAACTGCTGCCTCTCTTTGGTTCTCCAGTGACAAGCGTGCTAGACCATCGCTGTGTCCTCCCTCTGTGGAACTTCATCTCTCAATCTGTGCTTCCGCTGGCGAGGTGCTGAGATGGCCTCTCTCAGCTTACCCTTGCTGTCCTCGAAGGAAATCATCTTCCCCAGTTCTCTGAACTCTTGTGTTCCAGGATTTACCCAGAGAGCCCTCTGCTCTCTGAGATGATTCTCTTTTCCTTTTAGCTTTGGGGCATGGTACACTAAGTCTTGGTCCCAGCCTGGTAACCACTTCCCAGGAGGCCTGGGGTCTGGTCTCTCCATCTCTGGTTTGGTCTTGTTTCCAATGCCTGCAACTTCTTTACCACGCCACACACTCTGAGTGATGCTGATGGGGAGAATCGGGCTGGTATTGAGCAGGGATCCCACTAGCACATGAGTGCTAATGCTTTTGTGGTTCAAGGGGAGTGGCCTCAGCTCTCTTCCTGGCTGGTCCTCCCTCCATCTCACAGGAAGCTTCTCAACTTTTATCCTGCTTTCCCAGATGGTGGAGATTGGTCCCTAGATCCAGGTCTTTTCAGGACTTGGGGAGCTGAGAAAGCATGTGCTTTGCCCCCCCAGAACGTTGGGCAGCAACCATGGTGTAACGGGTATCCAGCACCCCCAGGTTCTAGTGCCCCACTCTGGGGCTGGCTATACCAAACAACCCTCAGCCTAGACCACACAAAGTATGCTCACCTGGAGGCCCAGGTGGGCCCACCTCTCCTTTGTCACCCTTTGGTCCTGAAGGCCCCTGCACACCTGGGGGAAGAGACCCCAAGGCTATCAGGGTAAGTCCAGACAAGGCCCCTCCCACTAATGTCCGCAGTCCTGGCTATTGTGTACATAGGCTGAAGCTAGACCAGAAAGGCTGTGGAAGGATGTGGGGGTGGGGGACATAGTCAGGATCAGAGCTCATGAGGAGCAAATATGTGTGTTGGGGAGAGCCATTGCTCTATGTCCCTACTGATAGACGCCTGGGGCTGTCCCTGCACCTACTCTGAGAAATCCTGGATGGTCATGCCCGGCACCAGAGCCTCTAGTTAGACTCCCTGGACAGCTATGCCAGGTGTATGATATTAGGAGTAGGGTAAGTCTGAGGACATGACTCAGGCACTGGATACCCAGAATTAGCAGAGAGTCAAGTCCCACAACTCCATCTTTTCCTGATCAGTTTGAGGTTACTATCCCGTGGCCATCTTCCTACCGGAGCCCCAGACTTCTGCGTGCACTGTGAGCCCCAGTGCCCTCACCTTGCTGTCCTGGTAGTCCAGGTCGGCCGGACTCCACAAACGCCTACAAAGAACAAGCAGGGGGTGTGGGCGTGCTGAAGGACAATGCTCTAGAAAGCAAGACTATCAGGGACCCCAAAGCAAGAAATCCCAGGGCCCCTCTCCAGAACCAAACCAGAACCCTTTCCATAGGTGCTCTGAAGGGGGGCAGAGTCTGTATCAAGAGTCCTAGTCACAGTGACCTGCCCTCATTGGTCACCTCTTCCCCCTTGTTAAGGCTGGTAGTTTGAGGCTGTCTCCAAGCAGGAGAGTGACTCCTGTGGGGACTCACTGCTTGTCTGCTGCCCCCAGGTACAGCCTACCCAACAGACCCATTCCAGAGATACCCAGAAAGGATTCCAGAGGCAGCGATGGGAGAGAAGCCTCCAGAGAAGGAAGCTCTGGCCACTTACGTTGCTGTCATAGATGGGCATCCCGGGAGGACCTGGGGGGCCTGGAGGCCCAGGGGGGCCAGGCAGTCCCTGTGGAGGGACAGAAGGTTCTGGTTAGTCGAAGTCACAGCTAACCATCAGTATAGGCTAGGGCAGCAGACACGGGCTGAAATTCTTCTGAAAAGCAGTCAGATCAGAAAGCTGAATGCATTTGATGATGTAAAAATCAAGACTGCATTGCTGACTTATCCATGTACCTGCCAGCTGGGCCTGCCTGTTTCCTGCCCAGGGCCAGTAGTTGTACTTCTCCTGAGATTACTCAGGAGGGGCTAAGTCACTCAAGAAGGCTTTGACTTGAATGAAAGGGACAGCCTGGCCCATGCTCTGACCATTATACACTGCTTCTGCAAAAGGCCTCTCGAGGAATAGGCATGATCAGGCACCTTGCATGGCCCGCCTTCCCCAGGACAGCTCCACGGAGTAGGGGGAGGGCTGTGAGCACCTGTGTACTTGCTGGTACCTCGAACTAAGGGATACACTCCCTGCAGGGAAAATGGTGTTTAACCTGATTTCAAAAATCCTAGCTGAGGATGAAATCCAAGAGCCGGTCTTTTCCATTGGGATGGATGCGACTGGCCTGTGACTGCTGGTCCTGCAGCTCTGCAAACGCCGCAGTTTGCTCTTGATTTTGCACGGGGTTAGCAGGCATTAGTGCACAGGGGAGGCAGCTGGCAAGAAACCAGCAGCAGCCGTGATCATCACAAATGTGAACACTCTGAAGCACTCATATCTGGATTCCCATGCCTATCTCTGCTCTGGGCAAAGCAGGTGGGAGGCGGGAGTCAGCCATGCTGGGGGGAGCCCCCCAGTCTCTGACTGACTGCCTCCAGTAGAAAGGCAAGAGATGCCATGAGACAAAATCCCTTAAGTCCCTAAGGCAGGAGATGTTTTAAAAGACATCTTTTAAAAGACATCTTAAAATGGATTTAAGATCCATTTAATGGATCCAGAGAAGGTGTGCCCTAAGACCCCATGTTTCTCTCTCCTGGGTATAGGAACATGCAGATATGTATGTATAGTTGTTAAGTGTGCCCACATACACATGTGAGTATTTATACAAGTGTAGTCAGGACAAACATGTCTAGCTACATCATCAGCCATCTCAAACAGCCTGCTAGATGACCTGAGAGGCCCTGACCTAGCCATTCTTGTTCCCTGGTCTTCCAAGCCACCCATTTGCCATTACAGGACACTTACCCTCATGCTGAACCCAAGGCTGGCATCTCCAGGCTCCCCTTTCTCTCCCTTTAATCCATTTGTTCCAGGACGACCCTGAGCAGAATACAGTAACAGGGCTTGTTGGGCATTGGACAGCCCGTACATAGCCCCATCCTTCCAAGGGTCAAGCCTTCACACTTTTGCCCAGAAGCTAGAGGAGGCAGGAGCCTGAAGGTCCCAGGTCAGAGCCCCCTTTTTGCCCAGGGCCTTCTATGGGGTGCCAGATGAGGTGTACTCATAGCCCAGATAAGTATTAAGACATTGGCCACGTAGATATGATTGCTGTACCCAAGGGAAGGACAGGAGGGGCAGCTGTCCACTTTCTCCAAGGCCCAGCCCTCTGCAGGCCCCAGGTGCTCTCCACCCACTATGTCCAACTCGTAGGCCACCAAATCCTCACCGGCCGTCCAGGGAAGCCGATTTCACCCTTGTGCCCAGGTCGCCCGTAAGGACCCTACAGAGAGAATGATTAGTTGGGGGGTGGGTGAGGCCTCCTGGCGAAGAGGGAGGGGCCATCCCAGGAAAGAACCAGGGTTGCCATCTCTGAGAAACTGCCGGTTGTCATCCAGGCAACCAACCCCAGCCTATGTTTTCAATGTGGCAGTTGATACAAACCCTGGGCCAGGAACTCGGTGTGAACAAAAGGGCATTACTCACCGGGGGTCCTCGGAAGCCTGGTTCTCCCTGAATAGAGAATCAGAGTTACGTCAGGGAGCTATGGCTAACCCTGCCCGCTGCCTTCTGGAGTCCCTGTACCCATATGGATGTGCTAGGCTGGCAGCCAAGGCTGCTGGCTATGCCAGGAGGACAGGATGAAAACCAGCATTGGGACCAGGTCTGGTCTGAGGCACAGACGGATGCGCCCTGGCTCTGTGAGGGTGGGATCCAGCTTGGACAGTGTAGAGCTAATGTCACCCAGGTCTTATCAGCTACAGAGCCTCTGTGAGCAGAGGGTTCTCTGGGCCTGAGGAATCGTTAGCTCACTCCCTGACAACACTGTAGGCCGACGAGGATCCATTCCTCATAGCCACCAAGGCTTCCCAAGGCCCTTCCCCTGGAACCTTCTTGGGAAGACCTGCTGGGGTAGAAGTCTAAAACGGTCTGAGGACTAAGTCCTGGCCAGCTGAGCAAAGGCTTGGGCTCAGGTTGCTGCAAGCTCAGGACCACAGGAAGGAGGTCTAGACCTCAGTTACATAGGGTAGATGGTTGCCTACACATGGGGTGGCCCCAGCAGGCCTTGGGCTCCTTCATCTCCCATAGGCAAAGGCCAGGCAGAAGAGTGAGCACACTGGGCCATGGCCTATATCACTAATCTTCCTATAGGTGAGCTCAGGCCACAGCAGCAAGGGGATAATACAAGCCATTGGCAGGTTTGGGGTTGTGAGGGCACACCCAGGATGATTGCAAGAGGCAAAGGGAGGGCAACAGAATTAGGCTATGGGAGGCTTGGGAAACCCATTCAGGAAAGGTTTGAGTGTGTCGTGATCCTGCCTCTCTGTCAGGATGCCCCAATCCATGCTGTCTTCACAATGTCAGGGAACCCCAACCCCATTCTCACCTTGGCTCCTTTCTGGGCAGGGCCCAAGGCTCTGCCATCAGGGCCAAAAATAGCACCTGGTTCGCCTTTCTCACCCTGAAATGGCAAGACAGGAAAGACAGATCAGAGCTTAGCCATAAGGCTTCAGATACCCCCAAGACAGAAACAGAGGAAGGGGGTCCTGACCTATGTGGGAAGGTTGTGACCAGAGCTCGCTGAGTTAAGGTAATAGAGATGGCATGTCCCAGCACCCTCAGGGCCCAGCCTGCCTCAGGAGCCATCGGAGCAGGTCTGTGGTTCCTAGGAAAGGAGCAGATGGTACCCCAGCCCCTTACCTTGGGCCCTGGAAGACCCTGCTGGCCTTTGGAACCCAGGTCACCCTTCGGCCCGGCAGGTCCCTACAATGAAGATCAGATAGAAATGAGGGTCCCTGACCCAATATCCCTTGGACCCCATATTCCTCCATATTCTGTCTGCTCACTGTTCACAAGGCAGCCCTTCGGTGTCCTGAACAATTAAAGATGGCAAGGGCACCATGCGATACCATGCAGCCCCCATTATCTTCCTGATAGCATCATGTCCTCAAGGAAAATGACCCAAGCTTACACTACTATCCTGTGTATACCAAGCAGAGCCCATGCCCACCCCCAGTGCCAGAGCATTGTTGGGCAAGCATGCAGCTCTGAAGCAAAGCTACTTACAGGAAAGCCTGCGTACCCTGGCTTGCCCTGTGGAAAGAAGGGCGCCGTGAGTTTTGGGGATACACTGCTCTCACGAGTGTTCTAACCCAGCTCTCCTGGACCCTCCGTGGAAGCAAGATGGCACTTACCTCAGGTCCTGGCGTGCTCACTACTGCTCTCTGTCCCCATGCCATCAGGAAATAAAAAGTAGAGGAAAAGATAACTGCATTTGAGTTTAAAGTCACCTGTATCACATTAGCCACCGGCACACAAAAGCATGTCCAAAGTGGAATTTAGGAAAAAAAAAACCCAACAAAACAAAAACCCTGTGCTTTCAGCAGTTTGCCTGGGTTCTCTCTGCAGGTGCCCAGGTGACAAGTGACCCATTTCCTGGGGAGTCCCCTTCCCATGAAAGACTCTTCTCCCAGCATGGAGTGGCCAGGGCTGGTGTCACCCTACAGTCCTGTTACACACTTAGCCTGCAGTGGCGTACGCTCTGATCCATCACATGCAAGCAGCCCCACCTGCTGGAGGCTTTTCTTACGCTTCACTGTCATATACCAGTGCCCCCTGGATGAAGAGGACCAACTGTTGCTTTTGGATTTCCCCTGGTCCCAGAGCCCTTGCCCCTGCCTTCCCCCAGGCCTCACTAAAATACCATCTTCTTTTATCAGTTCCATGGTGCCTGTCCACTCCTGCCAGCATGAGGCCTGGGTTAGGTTCTCCTGTGACCGTTCAGTGCCTTTCTCCCGGGACTATACTGTCCCCATCTCAGAACTGAGGGTGCCAAGACTGCAGAAGGTGAAGTAGCCAGCCAGGATCACTGGTGACAACTGTAGCTGGGATCCGAGCCCAGCTGTCACCCCAACCATGCTCTAGCTCTGTCTAGGGTGGCCTGTGCCCTGCAATCTCAGCTCCCGTGGGCCCTGGGCCCTGCATCTGACAGCTAGAGACTTGGGCTTCTTGCTGCAGAGAACTGAGCACGGGCAGCGGCTTGACCACCGGGTTCTGTGTTGGGCTATGACGGACCCGTTGACTTTGAGGCTAGGCCACTTGAATATGTTGCTGCAGGCACCACAAAAGGGCAGCAGTAGCCTTTACAACCGAGAAGGTCAAGAAGCTTTGGCAAGGAGAGAGTTTCTAGCCGACACGGCCTTCTCTTGAGAAGCCAGAGCTCCTCCTGCCATTCTGATGAGGCAGTTAGGTCCCTAGACTGAGGGATGAGCCCCACCGCATTCCACGGTGTACTTACGTCCTCATTCGACACATAGATCACAGGCCCTGGAGGTCCTGGGGGGCCAGGGAGGCCTGGCAGCCCCACTCCGTCTTTTCCTGGGTTTCCCTGAAAGAGAATGGCAGAGAAGTAATCATTCTAGTTCCTCAGGCCAGGACCAGGTTTGCAGACAGTAGCTGAGAGCTACCCCTGCTGACTTAAGGGTCTCTGCTCAACTCTCTGAGGTCACATGGGTGGCCAGGTGGCTTGGGCCTGAGGCGGGGCATGATGGGATTCCTCACCCTGAGGCCTAGGCAGCTCAACTCTGTTCACGGCGCACGGACGGCTACAGACACTCACCTTTTCTCCCTGGGTCCCTTTCTCTCCTTTTGGTCCCTGCAGAGACAGAGAAAATGGGTCATTGTAGACAGAACCAGAATCCCTTCAGGGACCAACCTACCTGGGCCTGGCTTCCAATGCAGACGGGGAAATCTGTGTTGTCTCAAACCTTGGAGAATAGAGATGGGCACCCAAACCCTGACCAGCCTTGCAGCTGGCTCTACAGGTCACAGTGTAGCAGGTAGGGGACACAGATGTCTAGGATACCCCAATGGCCACTTTAGGTGTCAGTTCTCTTCCTGGGGGCTTCTTTTATGCCTTTCACCTCTCACTCACCGGGGGACCAGCTGCACCCTCTCTTCCTGGGAGGCCAGGGATGCCCTGGATTCCATCTGCTCCAACTTCTCCCTGGGACAGACAAATGGAAGGGCCAGAGTCAGCCCTGCAGCCAGGCAGCAGGGACTCTCAGAGAGGAGGTCACAGCAACCATGCGTGTGACCATAGCCTAGGTTTCTGCTGGCTTAGCTCAACCCCTGGAGGGTGACATAGCTCTCACTGTGGGAAGAGGAAGATGAAGACAGGGAGGATAATGGCAGGGAAGGGGAAGTAGATAGGGGAGGGGAGGAAGCTCATTTCCCCCAACTGGTGCGGGTGTAGGGGGGTGTGCCCTAAGGCGGAGGCTTGACCTGGGTAGTTTTGTCTGAATCAGGCATGTTAAATTATAAAGAAACAAAAGTATAAGAAACAATGAGCGCAAGATGGGAGGAAGAATGAGGCCAGGATTGCACAGGCATCTCACTCTATGCCTGCTATTCTTAGGCTGCCTCTGAGATGTGCCCGACACATGAGGTTTGTGGGGCATGCTTGCTGGTCCTTACAGGCCCCTCTCCATCCCCAGTGGGCAATATACCCGACCCTGGGTGAAGTACCTACCTTGGTTCCAGGTGGCCCTGCCACTCCAGGATCCCCCTAAGTGAACAAAGAGTTCTATGAGCTTGGGGTGTCAGCTGGCTCACCCCCAAACCAAGCTACATGCTCCTTTGTTAATCACCCAGGATGTCCCGGCCCCAGCACCTGGGCCCTCCCAAGAGTCCTAGAACCCTAGGTGACCCAGGGGCCCACACTGGTGGAAGGTACAAAATATATCCTAGCATCATGGGGATTGGATAGTTCTGGATATTGTAGAAGCTGGTGGCAAGTACCACCATCTCCACTATAAGAAACAAGTCCTCTAGCCGGGCAGTGGTGGCGCACACCTTTAATCCCAGTACTTGGGAGGCAGAGGCAGGAGGATCTCTGTGAGTTCAAGGCCAGCCTGGTCTACAAGAGCTAGTTCCAGGACAGCCAAGGCTACAGAGAAACCCTGTCTCGAAAAAACAAAACAAAACAAAACACAACAACAACAAAAAAAAAAGAATCAAGTCTTCTGAAGAGATTCCTTAAAGAAAAAAAAGTCTGCCTTTAATCACAGCACTTAGAAAGCAGAGACAGGTAGATCTCTGAGTTCAAGGCCAGCCTAGTCTACATAGTGAGTTCCAGGATAGCCAGTACTATACAGAGAAACCCTGTCTCAGAAAAAAAAAAAAAAATCCAATTCAGGCCCATCTAAAAATCCAGCCCTTTGAAATGTTCATTTAGTGTTTTGTAAGTCACAGAAAAGCATTCTAGAAGTAGAACAACAGCAGAGGCCAGTTAGACAGTAAGGACACCTGGTGGGGACTATTCTGCTGTTCTCCACCCTTGCCCCCACCCTGGGGAGCCTGACTTGAGCACAAGGGAAGGTGGGGGCCAAGGACGGGGCCTAGTCTGTGGGCTGGTGTCCCCAAGGATGACATGGAAGCAGAGAACAAAACTCTCAGATATTTTAAGGGGAAGGGGACACCACCCTAGGGGTCTCTAAAGCTGAGAACCATGGAGAGGTTCTGGTCTCCTTCTCAAAATTTTAGCGTGGTTCAGCTGTGTGCAGGCAGGAATCTCATTTCCTGGGCTTGGAAAGATAGGGCATGACCCCACTACTGCTCAGTGCACGGGAAGGGGCATGTGGCTATTTTTCCATGAAGCTGCCTGCTGTGTTTTGCAAACTTTCATGCTGAGCTCACAATGTATTAACTTGCTATGCAGGTCTCCAAGAGAGGCCTCCCTCCCTCACCTTGAGTCCTGGCAACCCCGGAGGTCCCTGCCAGAGTAAAGGAAACAAGCGTTAGTGAGTGACCCGGATCTGCTTTATCCCACATTCATTAGCCCTTTCCAAACCTCATGACTCCAGGGACAACAAAAACTGAGGCACGAGGATGGCGTGACAGGCGCTCTGAGCAGAGCCTTCTATTGTAAAAGCTATAACGGGGGCAACTGAACTTTAGCTGAGTATCTGGTTGAAAGCTACATGGGAGTTCTTTCTGTTGTCCTTAGAACCTGTCTATGTTTGAAATTGTTTTAAAATAAAACTATATACTGGAAAAAGTTACAAAGAATAACAGCAATGATAACGATACTTAACTACTGTCACCGGAGCTTTCTTCAAGTGGTAACCCCAGAGACTACAGGTCAGCCTGGTCTCCTCAGGGAAAAGTGGTATCCTGGGCAGGGCCGTAGAGTGTGTGCATGCCTGCACACAAGTGCCCTGATATACCTGCCATTTGGGGACTTTGGGACTTCAGCTCTTCTTTGTTGACCTAATCCAAACTACACACACAGGTCAACAGAGAAATGTGGGGTGACTTCCCCAAATGCCCCATTAACTCCAGTCTACTCTGGCCAAATATCTATTACATCTTCAAATTACAGCCATGGAAGAAATGAGAGAGGGAAAGGCCTATCTACCTGTCACCCCCCACCCCTAGGGACAGTTTGTGATCAGGTCTTTCTGGGGTGGAGGGTATGGCTCACATCCCCGTGCTTCTGGTGGCTCCTTGCCCTACATAAGGCTGTCCCAAAGACACCACTGGCCTGGGACCCTCCTCCTACCCCAGCCCATGGGCAGTACCTGCAACCCGTCAGAGCTTCGGGCTGTTGGCCAGAAGGGCATCCCAGAGCCTTCCATATCATCCTGAAGGGAGCACAAGAGGGACGCTCAGTGCCTGATCCTTATTAAGAAGGAGCCTTCCCTGAGGCCAGGAAAATGGAGATAGGGGAAAGGAAAGTGGATGACCGACAGAGCTTGGGTTGTGTGTGTGTGTGTGTGTGTGTGTGTGTGTGTGTGTGTGTGTGTGTGTGTGTGTGTGTTAATCCAACCCTGGTGGGTAGACATCCTACTCAGTCACAGGGCTTTGGCACTTGGGTTCATAGACAGGTTTTCAGTGTGGAAGGGTTGGGGACAGCACCCACAGACACTGGGACATCTGAGCGTAAACACATGTGCTTTGACTACAGTGAGGCCAATCCAGCACTGAGCTCACCCATCCAGGCACTTGGGGATCAGACATGGGAGCCCAAAGATGGGAATAGGAGAAACCCACACATGACAAGAGCTGGGCCCTGCTTAGGGGGTTCTGCTCAGGCTGTGAGCTGTCTGGAGGGAAGGCAGCTGTGGGATACGGCCCAGCCTTTCTGGGGGTCCCCAGTGACTCACGAATCCAGCAGCAAATCCTGGTCCTGGTGGCCCCGGGGGTCCTGGAGGTCCTGGTGGTCCAGTTGGCCCAGGCGGTCCAGCCATGCCAGTCTTTCCAGGTACACCGACAGGCCCAAGATCTCCTTTGCTCCCCTGCACAGACGGAAGGACAAAGTCACCATGGCTCTGGGCCTCAGCAAAGCTACAGGCAACCCCAATGAACACGCACTTCCTTGCAATGCTTTCAAAAATCTGAAAACCCAGAGATAAATCACCTGCCACAGTTGCCATACAGGCAATTCGCTGACTTAAAACAACACGGTCAAGTGAGATTCACAGGCGCACAAGCCTGACATCATGGCTTTGGCCACAACTCAAGAATCACAAAGCAAGCTGTCCACCATGGCCTGTAACCTTGGGTCCCAGCTCTTTGGCAGTTGAGAACAGGGATAGCAAGAAGCAGATAAAGCAGGTAAGGAGGAGGGACAGGCCACTGGAAGGTACAGGGAGAGCAAGGTTCAGGGTGGGTCCGTAGGGGACCCTGTAGCCACCAAGTGCTTGGGGTAACGTAGGTACAGGTGTTACTATGACTTTGAGAGTTTGAGAGTTTGGGGAGCAGAAGCAAGCACACATGTCCAGGACTTGTCTAGGAGTCTGAGGAACCAGATCAAGGAAGCAGACTGAGGCAGGGACTTGGCGTTCAGGCAGGGAGGCCCTGGTTCAGAAAGCCCTACTCCAAGCAGGTTAGCCCTGAAGTTGGTTGGACCTGGTAGGCCAGTATGCCCCAGGGGTCCTGCTGGCAGCCAAGTCACCTCTATGAAGTGGGAACTGAGACCACCACCATTCTCTCCTGGGCTTCTGAGAGGCATGTGTGACTGTATGAGAGATATCCTGAACCCAGCTGGAACACAGGCAGCCTTACTTGGTGTGAACCTTCTTATACAGGGTCTAGCTGGGTTCAAAGACAGCCTGGGCTACACAAGATGCTACCTTTGGGTACCTTTGGAAATAATGAGGATGCAGGCATCTATGTGGATGTGGGATCTCCAGCTATGGTTGTAGCTACTCCATTTCAGGTGGGTACCAGGTATAGCGGTTCACTCTTTAACCCCAGTAAAAAGACTTCACTTATTTATCCTTGAAGACTCTCCTTGTGTGTGTGCGCAGACACAAGGGCGTGTGCATGTACAGATGGGAGCACATGAGTACAGATACCAGTGTCTTGTGCAGATACATGTATGCAATAAACAAGCATGTGTGCATATTTACATACTCAGCCCACATCAGCCCATCTCTTATTTCTTTCTGACATGTTCATCTACCCTCTGATGCCCCTGTTGCTCTCGTTTCTCTCCCCACTGGATTCTTCTATCAGCCCCAGCCTTTTCTCTGAACACTGGCCAGGATGCCTCTCAGAACACAGGAGAACCAGCATGGCATTCCCTGTGCAACAATGGGTGAGGATCCTGGGAGTGCCACTGAGGACCATGATGAACTGGGCAGCTATGATCCTGAGGTACCTGATTGAGGTACTCCAGGAGTTCCCAGGGAGCCTTCCCTTGTACCTGCCTACTGGGAGCTCATTTCTAAACCCAGCACCTCTGGTTCCATTGCATTAGCAGAACAGAACTGAGTGGATACAGCCACATGTGCGTATGCACGCACGCACGCGCGCACGCACACACACACACACACACACACACACACACACACACACACACACTATGCATTCACTGGCTGGGTGCCCCCTATATCCTGCCTGGATACTTTTATCAAGCAGGTAGCCCCAACTCTGCCAGAATGAAAACTGACTCGTACCTTGGGTCCTGGGATGCCCACCTCACCCTATGGGGAAAAAGGGGATAGGATTACAATAAATTCAGACGTGTGTAGCAATCAGAGAAAAACAAACCAACAGCCCCGTGGTGACTGCCTGCCTTCAAAGGGTTCTGTCTTTGGTTTATGCTGACTCTAGTGTTCTCTGGGCCCGTTCCTGCTCTCTCCCTTGTCTTTTAGGGATGCCAACCCCTGGGAAGCTCAGCAGGGAGGGGAGCCCAGAGAGCCCAAGGCCAGAGCACCTAAGCCCACCAGCCCCATGAATGCCTCTCAGAACACATCCTAAGCCGGGGAGCCATTTAGGCTTAGTTAAAAGCAGAGACAAGCTCTGGGCATAGTTCATTTAAAAGGACCTTCTGATGTTCCCCCAAGCATGTGGGTCTTCCTCATCCCATCCCAGGAAGTGGTGGGGGCAGCTCTCCATCTGACCTCCCTCCCCCGGCAGCCCGAGATACTAGGCAATCATGGTCAGCAGAGACTGGCCTGCCTCTGAAGACGTCTATCAATCTAGCTACACTGAAACCTGAAATCACCCTTTCAAACCAAATGAAGGGGGCCAACTCCTAAGTTGCTAGTCCATCTGTAGTGGAAAGACACATATGGAGACCCTGACTTGAACCGAGCCCTGCTGGCCCCACGACTAAGAATCTTCCTAAGCTGAGAATGCAGGCTATGCCCATGGGCTCACCCTATGGCACACACTCTCCACAGACCCCAAGCATGCAGTGCCCACCACCCACTGGCTACAGGTGTGCGCTGAGTTACACCATAGGAGCTGACTTACAACACTGCCTTTCTGGCCAGCCACTCCCGGTGGGCCCTCTTTGCCTGGAGGACCTGGAGGTCCCTGGGGGACAGAAGAACAAAGAGATGGGGTGGACAGGATATAAACTGGCTCACCACCACCCCCCTCCCCCGGGTGTATGCACAGCTCAGAAGGTACAGTGTAGAAGCCACTGTGTGTGTTCTTTTTTGGAGCTGCTGATTATGCTGGGGAAACTAAGGTGGGAAGCTCATGTATCCATTCAGTCTAGAGTGGGCAACTGTGTGCCCCAGAGTCACCTAGTGTGTCAGTACCCCTAGAACTAGAGGGTAGCCTACCCCTACCCCCAACCCCCATCCTGAGAGTGACCCAAAATGAGACCAGCCTCCACCTTGAGGCGTGGAGACTGGAGCATGGGAGTCCTGAGGTAGGTCCAGCGAGAGACCTCATGTTATCCTCTCCCACCCTGTTCCTAGTCAAGAGGTGCCCTGGGGCAGGGGAGGTAGCAGAACTTACCGGGGGACCAGGAAATCCGGGGGGCCCTTCCTTCCCAGGCACACCAGGAAGGCCTGCAGGTCCTGGAGCATAGGAGCTGTTGACCCCAAAGCGCCCTGGCTCACCAGGCAGTCCTGGGACACCAGGGGGTCCTGGGGGGCCAGGGAAGCCTCGTGGGCCCTGGACACGAGAGATACAGTCCATCATAGAATACATAGCCATGCTGGGCAATGATCATATCCCCGGCTAGTCTTGCCCCATCCCCAAGGGTCCCCACTGATGTCTCAGGCATCCTGCCGGGTGACAGTGGGTGTGGAGTGTAGCCACTTACCCTGAGGCTCTCCATATCACCACTGAAACCGGATCCTTCCATGTCAATGAAGGTCTGAGGGAAGGGCGAGAGAAGCCACCACAGGATGTAAATTCCTCATCCTGAGTACCAGAGAGCACCACCCAGCTGTCCCCTAACCACCCAAAGATGCCTGCAATGGCAGGTGGGACATCATGCTTGGCCCCACGGACTAGTCACCATCCCAAGTCTACGACAGGTACCCATGCTCTGGGGCCAACACTATCAGGAACAGGTTCGTAGGGTTGAGTACTGGGACCTGGCGTGGAGGAGGCCAAGGATGGAACTTACCAGCTTGTCCTGTCTGAAGGAGGGTCCTGGTGGCCCTGGAGGTCCTGGAGGTCCTCGAACTCCAACACCAGGATCTCCCTGGGACATAAGACGAATCTATCACACTGAGGACACATGGTCCCCACTTTCAGTTAGGAGCTGGAACAGGAAAGGGGCCATGCTCTGGTCTGCACACACGTACCTTCTCACCCTTGGGGCCCACTTCTCCTGGGGTTCCTGGAAAGCCTTGAGGCCCAGTGTCACCCTGGAAGACAAGGATAGGGGTTAGGCAGAGGGAAGCACCTCTCTTCCTTCATACAATGAATCTTGAGCCCCAAATACTTCTCATTCAGGAACAGAGGGCAGATGGAGCCAAGCCCTTCAGGGATTCATGGAGGCCTAATAAACCAGGAAAGGCCAGGCCACCAAGATGACCCCAGAGGCAAAAAAACAGGATTTAAAAGTGACACCACTGGCTATGGATGGCACGCATCCTCTTCAGAGAAATCATCCATGGGAACCACAGATCTCCGTGGCGGAGTGGTAAGTCCACTGTGTGTGTATGGGATGCACATGCGTCTGTGCACACATGGTGGACACATTGGGCTTAGAGAAACCTTAGTTAGCACTGAGCCTGGACTGTGTGTAGTTTCAACACGGCTCTGTCTGGCACAAAGAGCTCCCTACGGCCACTCTGGCAGCGCGGGGGACCCCATCTCCTCTTGCTTTCTGACTTCCCCACTTTTTGTTGTAAGCCCTCACCCCAACCCCTCTGAAAACCTGGAAACAGCACTCTGTGGTTTCGGCAGTCACATTGTGCCTGCCTTTAGCCGCCTGTAGTTAGTTAGATCTAAAGTACAACCCAAGCTAAGCCGCCTTTTTAAAGTGTCCTCCCTGGGAAACCATGGCCCTGTGGTGTATGCAGGTGGCCTGTGGATCCCGTGGAAACACGGTACAGTGTCAGGTGCAGAGAAAAAGGCAACTTACCGGGCTTCCATCTTCACCAGGGTCACCCTGTAACGTGCAAGAGTAGACACTATGAATACAAACTGTCCTGAAGCCACTACATAAGACTGGGCACAGAAAGAGACCAAAAAGTGAAAAAAATATCTCTAACATGTAAACCTGGCCACCCGCTTGCCTTTTTCCTCCAGACATTGGAAAGTATCTTGTTCTGTTTTTATTTTTTGAGACAGGGCTTCTTTGTATAGCCCTAGCTGTCTTAGAACTTGTTCTGGGGCTGGAGAGATGGCTCAGTGGTTAAGAGCTTTGCCTGCTCTTCCAAAGGTCCTGAGTTCAATTCTCAGCAACCACATGTGCTCACAACCATCTGTAATGAGATTTGGTGCCCTCTTCTGGCCTGCAGGGATACATGCAGGCAGAACACTGAATACATAATAAATAATTAAATCTTTAAAAGAAGAAGAAGAAGAAGAAGAAGAAGAAGAAGAAGAAGAAGAAGAAGAAGAAGAAGAAGAAGAAGAAGAAGAAGAAGAAGAAAGAACTTGTTCTGTAGACTAAGCTGGCCTCGAACTAACAGAGATCAACCTGCCTCTGCCTCCCGAGTGCTGGGATTAAAGGCAGGTTGAAGATTATTCTTAAATGGACTGATCTTGTAAAATTTGTTGTTCTAGTAAGATGGGTCATAAGACCAACTGCTATTTCCGCTTCTGTAATCAAACTTGCTCACTCTTCTCAATGACTAGGAGAAATGCAAGACATATGTGTTAAAATTAGACCCCGCCCACACACACAGAGAATACATTTAATCGTGTGCGGTCTGACTTCATAAACCATGGATTAACATAACTAGATGCTGCATCCCAGGCGTGCTCTCGGTTGCAGTCCTGGTGCCATGAGTAGCCGGAGCCACTATTTAATAAAGCCTCCTTTCATCAAAATACATTCGTGGTCATGGCAAACCTCTGAGTGACCCAGACCCACAACAGACAGCACTTCTGTAGTAGAGTTTAGGTCCAGGGTCGACTTGGGCATCCCTGCCCTCCATGCTCTAACTACCTTCAGGCTCCAATGCACAGCAGAAGGCTGGTAGAAATCCCAGTATCCAAGGATGCTGCTGCTCTGATCCCAACCAACTGTCCCACCAGCCCCAGTCTGAGACCTCAGTTCCAGCCCAGATCACAGGGGAGGCCAGGACTCACCGGTTCACCATCCCTTCCTGGAGCTCCATCCTTTCCTGGTGGCCCCTGAGGCCCTGGGGGTCCTTGTGCTCCAGGGACAGGTTGCACACTGGGGTTCTGTGCCACTGGGCCTGCAGGACCCTGGGGCCCAGGTGGGCCAGGCAGGCCCCGAGCACCTGGCTCCCCCTTTTGTCCCTTCAGACCTCCCTAGAGACAAAGAAGATATTAGCTGCCACAGTCTCCAAACAGGTTCCCCTCATGCTGCTGCCACATTCTCAGGGGCCTGAATCTCAGGCCTCTAGGGAATATGGAGGTGCAGGTTGAGTGTAGAAGCATTGTAGAGCACAGGGCAGCAGGCCAGGGGAGGGAGTGTGGGCCCGAGGTCAAGTCACAGTGAGAAGCGTTGAAGCCACTGAGGGTTCCCAGGTGCCCTGGGACAAGGTCATGGGGAAGTGGCCTCACCTTTATGAAGCCACTTCCATGATTCTGGACATTCTCTTCCCGTGTACCGCTTGTGCCAGGAAGGCTCTCAGCTGGGAAGAGGCAGAAGTGGCGTGGTCACGCTTCAAGCAGCCCCAGGCTCTTGGCTTTGCTGCCCAAGCTTTGCTTCTCCACCCAGCAAGAGCTCCGGGGAGGAGGCTATGAGAACGACCATTTGCCTTTCCACCCTACCAAAAACCCTGAGGACAGGGACCATGGATGGTGAGTGGCAATGGCCACCTAACATGGGCAACAGGAGAGAAGAACCAAAGTCACCACAGCCATTTAAAGTAAGTCCAACCGAAACCCTCGAGAAGATGCCTGGGTTAGTTTTAACACCTCTCCAGCAAAACTCCTTCTTAACACGTTCTCCTCTTCCAACGTGAAATTTGAAAAACAGAAAGCCAGCTGCAATTCTGAGAGATGAACCCCAGGGATTCACCTAGAACCCATCATCCACATGGTGCCTCTGACACATGAAGGCATATATGACATACATATGGACACACAGTGGCGAATCCACACACACACACACACGCACACGTGACATTTCTTCTGCAGAACTGTCTGGACATTTGTGGCATTTGCTATGACCTCTGCCTCGAAGACTGTGGTGTTTCGCAAGGGCAAGGCTATCTTTCACAAGTCGGTCACAGTCACGTTCAGGGGTCCAACCTTGATAAAGGAGCAGTGACTTGATAAATGGTCCACACTCCCCTGGCTTCTTCTCTGAGAACAGTAACCATGAAGATGCCAAACTAGGATCTCCTGCTACGTTGGTTCCATGTCTTTTATATGTGTCCAACACACAAGTGCTGCTGGAGCCAAGGTTCGGCCCAGTGAGCCTGCTACCGGGTTTTGGACAGCCTTTGAGCTAAGAGTGGATCTTACAGAATCTTGCACATACAAGAAACACTTCAAAGGTCAGAGACAGAAAATGCCACAGAGACATGGCTGACCCCAAGCCTGAAATAGAAGTCAGCCAACTCTGCCAGTTGTCATTCCTTCCTTCGCCTTCCCTCAGGAGCCTTTCCTCTCTGGAACCACAAGATAGCAGTTTGGCTGTGGTGGATGGGGGAGGCTGGGTCATCCCAAATGCAGGAGCCACTGCCGTGTTTGACCACAAGAGGGCAGCATGGGCTCTCCCTGCAGCAGCAAAGCTTTCCTGGAACTTCAGGTTCTGCAAACCTAAAAAGCACTGCCTTAGGGGGCATTTAAAACCGTGCAAACATGGCTAAGAGAAATCAAACAAGACCTAAACAAAAGGCAATGACGGGTCTCAAGAGTCATTTCTCTGCCCCATTGAAACTCCAGCAGGCTTTTCTTTTCCCCTCTGCAGATGTGTGTGGTAACAACCACAGTCCACAATTCAGGTGAATACGCAACCCACACCGCAGACGGAGGGCTGAGCTACCCAGTGAGGGCGAGGTGAAAGCAGAGTGAGCGGCCAAGACAGACAGGGAGAGCCATGGCTCAGAGTGGGCAAAGATTCACGGTCAGAGAGACAGACAGGACGCTACAGAAAGACGGGCATGGAGATCTACAGCACAGAAGAGATACTGGAAATAGACTCAAGTGTGGGAGAATGATGCCCCACATCTCAGAGTCGGCTCAGCAGAGAAAGGGGGCTTTAACAGTGACAGAAGTTGGGAAACAGTTTTTTAAAGATTGAAAGTAGGTCTTTGGATCACCTTGGGCAGAGTTTCAGGTGACACTAGAAGTGAGATCTTTGAATTTCAGCAAAAATTAGAAAGTCAAGCTTTTCTAAAGATGCTGTTAAGAAGATGAAGGTGGATATTGTGGCTCACACCTGTAATCCTAGCACTTGAGAAGCAAAGACAGAAGGGTCACAAGTTCAAGACCAGCTTAACACATTGCTCACACACACACACACACACACACACACACACACACACACACACTAATCACTCACATGTACATGGAGATATGAAGATATATAGATGTATATATAGAGAGAAATGTTATATCTATATATTTAGGTATTACATATAGATATTTATATAGATATGAGGATATATCCATATTCTCAGAGGGTAGGGTAGGAGGAGATGAAGAAAGAAAGGAAGTCGGGCAGTGGTGGCGCACGCCTTTAATCTCAGCACTGGGAGGCAGAGGCAGGCGGTTCTCTGAGTTCAAACCAGCCTGGTCTACAGAGTGAGTTCTAGGACAGCCAGGGCTCCACAGAGAAACCCTGTCTTGAAAAAACAAAGAAAGGAAAGAAAGGGAGAGTGATAATATGAAGAAGACAATGGTTGTGTTTAAATCCAGAATACATAAAGAACTCTCAAAATTCAACAGTAAGAAATCACACAGCCCATTAAACTTTAGCATAAGATCTAGACATCTACTGAGACATAAGCCCACGAAAAGATGCTGGTTATCACAGAAACAAACGAGAGCACACGGCAGGCCACCTCACATCCATAACACAGTCATGTCTAATGACCTCACTGAGATGAGGTGCAGAGACTCATACATACTGGGGTGGGTAGTAAACAGACAACCCACCTGCAAATGGCTCAGCGGCAGCTCAGACAGAAGACCCAGAACAACTTCCTCTGAAGCCACCTCGAGCTGGACAAAGTGCATGCGCCCATTGCCAGGTCCTCGAGCTGGACAAAGTGCATGCGCGCATCACCAGGTCCTCAACCTGGACAAAGTGGCTACTTTCCAGCCTTGCTTGACTTGTGGGTTAACAAAGGAAGGCAGCCATGGCTGGTGACCAGTGGAAATCTAGACCTGGATGTCACAGCTGTGAGTACTTGGGTACGGTCAGCATCAGGAGGATCTGGAGCCTGTTCTCCTTAGAACCTATGGAAGCCCCGGGGACTCCCAGAGACGTTCATAGGCTCCACTGCACTTCAGTCCAACAGAGCTGGAAGGCGGCATTTATGCTGCTATGTTACCAGGTTTGTAATCAGCATCGCAGAGAACATCCCAAGACACACCATTCATAGCTGACACGTCTCAGGCATTCCCAGCCCTGCCTCCTGCAGACTGGGAGCCTTGTGCACGTCTCCCAGACAGTGGCTTCCGTGCGAGACATATATCACCCTATATGCTGACCTGTGGCACAGCCTGGACTAAGGATGTAGTTTCTCCTACGTCTCTCCTCTCTTGGACTAATTTACACTCTCCTAGCAAACCTGATGGCCCTGAGGCAGGAGATGGCACACCTGGAAAGGTTCCTACATACGACAGACAGACAATACAGGCAAGAACCTGATGAAGGACATGTCACAGCTACCCGGTTCAGAGTCCTCCTGGGGCCCAGCCAGAAACCTGCCTCAGCAGGACCTTCTTAGACGGCAAAAGGGCGACAGATGAGGACAGTGCTGGCCCTGATGCGGTCTTCATCCAATACACACATATACGTACACACTCACATACACACGCTCACACATGTACATACACACTAACACACATACATACACACATATATACACTCACATACGTACATACACACTCACACACATACACAGACTCATGCTCACACACACATGAACATATATACACACACGTACAAACATACATGCACATACACACCACACATGTACACACACACACAGAGCACACCTAGAAAAGCTTTACCTCCTATAGACTCTACCGTGGTTTCTTCCTCTGTCTCTTCTGTTCTAGAATCTTCCGTGGTGCTGCCTCCAGCCAGGGGTGGGGAGGTTACAGGGGGTGGCTGGGGGAGCCTGGGTGCTAGAGATGTATCCTGCAAGAGGAGAGCGGGAAACCTGGCTGTGTTATTCAGAAGCACAACTATCCCGTGCATGTATGAGCTGGCGGTTCCGATCTGGCTTTGGGGTTTACGGCTTATGAAATGGGTTGCTTGACAGGGTTTTGAAGAGGATAAGGAAACTACCACTCTAGTTGAGATGAATCACCAGGACTTTCAGCAGATAGTCCTTAATTCCTAAAACTGGACATTGCCAGAGGACCAGGGACAAAGAGCCTTTCTGGGCCTAGTACAGATACTTCCTGTGGCGGGAGAACAATGGAGATGCCTAAAGTAGGGTCCTCTGGTATCACAGTAGGGTGTACGGAGCAGGTGTGCTCTCAGGAAGGGTCATGACAGAGACTTCTCCCTCGGCCCCAGCCCAGCACTGGCCCAGCATTGACTTCTTATTGTTCTAATGGAGGCTGCGGGTCTACCCTGCAGATCCTCTGCCCTGTGCCAGCTTCACACTCACTCAGGGGACCTGGTGGCCCACAGCAGTATGACCTATATTCCCGATGACTTCCTATCAGTAACAGTGTAGTCCAGGTAGATGGGCCCTGGGGAGTACCTTGGCTGGGGTAGTGTTGGGGCTTGAACAAGGACTCCTCTGGACGCTCTTGATGCCACTGTCACACCACAGACATCACAGACCAGGGTGGGCATGGGACACCAAAAGTCCGCAGCTTTCACCCTTCGAAGGGATTGGCTAGGCCCTTCGGGGAACCCCTCACAGTTGCCTGTGACTGCAGGGTCAGGCTCCTGGCTGGAGTGGGCAGGTTACAAGGAAGGATGATATGAGTGCCCAAGCTAGTTATTAGCTGGTCTAAGACAAGACGGTACTGGTGTGACATGGCACGCATAGGCACATCTGTACTTCCAACATCTGCCATGCCCAGGGCACCCCGTGTAGAAGCAGAGCTTTGCAAATCTAGCCCACACCTGTGAGGAGTAGAGTTTATGACCATCAAGGGACACAGAATGTAGTCCCAGACGACTATGTTCTCTATCCCTAAAACTTGCCTGTCTCTACCCCAGTCCACATGTCAAGGGGGCCTCAACGCTTCTTCTAGCAGCGGTGGCCATCCTTAGGCAACTTAGCATCCTGCAGTCTTCTTGGCCCTAACACCCAAGGTCCACCTTAAAGACAGGCTCTGCATACTAGATGCTGGGGGCCCAGAGGGGCCCAGGGGGTTCACTCAAACATCCTTTTCCTATCTAGAGTCCCTTCTGTTTTCTTGGGACCCTGGACTGGAAAAAGCATGCAATGTGGCTTGTCCAGAAACTTTCCTACAATGCCACTTGTCTGATCCTCATGTTAGACACAAACCAGTTATGGTCCCAGACCACCCAGCAGCATCAACAAAATGCTGAGTCACCTCTGATGAGAAAGCTCTCTTTAGAGGAGAGTTTCTGTCTCAGGACAAGAGGCAGCAGAGCCAGATGGGGGATACAAGATCAGCCTCAGACTGGTGCCTCCCTGCTGGGGATGTACCTGCATGACGCAGGACTGCTGGGATGCCATACACACTCATACACACTATACACAGACCATATTTTCCCTCCCCTGCCTGAACCAAGGGATGGCCTCACCACCTACAGGTACTCACCTCCTCCCTGTATGGCTTGCCGCTTTCTTCAAAGCCACTTCCAAAGTCTCCAGATGCCTGCAAGGCGTGAGAGAAGTGAGGAAGAAGTCAGGACCAGAGGCTGCATAGCAGGATAGCAACTGGACAGCAAGTAAGACTCCTCCTGGGTCGAAATCAGTCAGACTTGCTGCTCAGGCAAGCCAGGATGGCCTGGTTGTAGACCAGAGGTTGAAGACCAGGCGTGTGCACTCTTGTCCTGTGTCATGACTGCCCCGTCCTTGCCATCCCTAAGGGACAGGCAAGGGAGGTAGGAGGCTGCCCCAGTCCAGGCTGACACTGACGAAGCTTACGTCACAATCATGTCCCCACTCATCATCTGCCTGGACAGGCAGCTTTCATGTTCTCCCTTCCCTACAGCCTCCAGGAGCTCTGGGGAAGCCCTTCCTCTTGCCAAGGTCGATAACTTAATATAAACCCAAGGAGAAATACTACCTGGGCCCATAGAGCCCATAGTGACATCTGGATGTCAAGGTGGCCCAGGAGGGATGGACTTGCGGACACCCAGCATGGGCAGCGTGTGTGCACGCCCACTGGATGGCATGCTTATGAGCGAACGTTACCCATGCACTAGGGACTGGAACTAGACAGAAGCCAATCACATTTCTGATTTTTCTCCTGGAAAAGGTAATAGCTGCTGTAGAATATTATTTTAAGATGTGTCACATTTGCTTATACTGTAGAACATGTGTTTAACAAAGCAAAGATGTGGTGCATTCTTTATACAGCATTTGTTTAACTCTGTGAAGCTGTGATTCTTCGCCTGTCTAAAACACCTGATGGTCTAATAAAGCGCTGAATGGTCAATAGTGAGGCAGGAGCAAGGATAGGTGGGGCTGGGAGGCAGAGAGGATAAATAGAAGGAGAAATCAGGGAGGACAAGAAGGGGAAACAAGAGAACAAGGTGAGGAAACTAGGGGCCAGTCACCCAGCCACCCAGCCGCACGGTCAGCCACGGAGTAAGAGTGAAAGGAAGATTACAGAAGAAAGAAAAGGAAAAAGCCCAGAGGCAAAAGGTAGATGGGATAATTTAAGTTAGATAATCTGGCTAGAAATAAGCCAGCCATTTATAAGCAATAATAAACCTCCATGTGTAATTTATGTGGGAGCTGGGTTGTGGGCCCCCAAAAGAGCCAAGAGGGTAAAAGACAAATAACATTTTGGTATTCCAACATAGAGCCAGGCTCTGCCCAAGAGGAACTGGTGACTGGGGTGTTGTCATGTGCTATCTCCATTGGGACATCCCCCCAATCCTGTCCTCTGGCAACAGTAGATTGTTTTCCTCGGGTGTCATGATATTGTACACATGCACACACAGAAAACAGAGAGGACACAAAGAGATACAGTGCATACAGATCACACATGAAAGATGCCCAGCACACCAAAAACAAACACACCAGCAACATGCAGAGAGACACACAGACTACTAGGCTCACAGACCACACATATAATAGATGCACTGTGCAGAGAGACAACACACAGCATAAAGATAACAGCAGACAAAAAAAAGGCACATGCAGAGCAAGCAGGAAAAAATACAAAGACCAGACATACCATACAAAAGACACACACAGTACATCAAGGGCTAAACACAATCACACAACAGACAGACATAGCCCCCATAAACACACATCACACATAGCATAAACAAATATACAACTAAACACGTATGCACTTTCCACAGTGTGACCTGTCCATCACACTGTGTCGCTGTGGGTTGGTCTCTGACATTTACATTTTCCAGCTTGTCTGAAATGGAAAGTTAAGGCAGGGAGTGATGTCTGAACACATAGGTTCCTGGTATCTTTTGGCTTTTCTCAGCATATCACTTTGGGATCCTTGCTCACAGCGGGGAGATATCCACCACCCCCTCAGCCACTCACCCTGTCTTCATCATCATCATCTTCATCCAAGCAGTGCACAGGGCTCACCCGGGGGTTCTGTCGTATCTTCAGCTCTGAGATCTTCCCCTGGAGGGAGGCAGAAAGTCATTAGTTTGAAAATGAAATGTTGCTCGATGGATCGGGTGTTGGGCCACTCAGTTGCCAGTTGGTGGCATTGTTTGGGAAGGTGGTGGAATCTTAGAAGGTGGTTGCTCACTGAATTGGGTTACTGGGAGACAGCCTTGACACTTTTCGGCCCTACCCTGCTTCCTGTCCACTCTGCGCCCTGGCTGCAATATGACCAGCTGCCTCAGCCGGACTCCCCCTCACAGTCACAGACACCTCTCAAACTACAAAGCTAAAATAAACACTTGCCTTCCTTTCTTAAGTGGTTCCTGGTCAGATATTTGGTTACAAAAACAGGGAGAGAGAGTAAGACCCTGGGGTCCTGGAGGCAGGTGCTCAGGCAGAGCCTCTGACTAGTGCTGGCCCCCAGC